>PVJD01004505.1:0-135229 GCA_004026545.1 Mormoops blainvillei
TATCAGTTTTTACTCCATGTATTTTTGAGTTCTGTTTAGTTGAAAATATTAACAATGTTTATAATTGTTATATTTTCCTAATGGATTGACCTTTGTGATATTTTATAATGCTCTAATTTTTCTCTAATAACAATTACTGTATAATATCAATATAGACATGCCAGATTTTTGGTTACTGTTTGTGTGGAATATACTTTTCTATCCTTGTGCCCTCAACCTATTTGTGTCTTTGAATTTAAAGTGAGTCTCATAGCCCTGGCAGGTACAGCTCAGTTGGTTGGAACGTCATCCCATAACCGAAGATGCATCCGATTGTTGGTCAGGGCACATACCTAGTCTGTGGTAAGATCCCTGGTCCAGGCATAGGTTTGTGTGACCCCTGGCCCAGAGGCCTTAGATTCCCAGTCCCAGCACAAATGAGAGGAAACCAATAGATACTTCTCCCACCCACTGATGCTTCTTTCTCTCCCTCTCTCCCTTCCTCTCTCTCTAAAGGCAGTGAAAAGAAAAAAGTCCTTGGGTGAGGATAAACTAAAAATAAAGTGAGTCTCAAAGATAACATATAGATCATTTTGTTTTTATCCACTCTGCCAGTGTCTGTATTCTAATTGGAGACTTTAATCCATTTACATGTAATGCAATAATTAAGAAGGAGTGTACTAATTGAATTTCCCTGTCATTACTTTTACTATAGCTTGGATTAAATGCCAATTTAACTTCAAAAATATAAAACTTTTAAAATTTCATATAGATTAAGTCCTTGTAGGTGCTGTTATTGTCACAAACTCATCTTTATACACTGTGTGGCATTAACATAGATTTATAATTATTGATTTATGCTGTTGTTTTTTAAGGGAGAATAACAAAATGAATTATGAACAAAAATCCATTTATGCTACCTTTTACATTTACTGTGTACTTACCTTTACTCTTGTTCTTTATTTCTTTATCTGGATTTGAGTTAATATCTAATGTACTTTTATTTCAGCCTGAAGAAGTTCGCTTAGTAAATGAATGTTTTTCATCACATTTGGGATTATTGGCAATTATTTCTTAAAATGACATTCTTTCTGCCTCCCTCTTTTCACCTTTTTCTTCTGAAACTGCCATTCTGCATAATTTGGTACACTGAAATTTTATTTTCATTTTTCTTTTATCTTTTTCATTTTTGTTCCTTGGACTAGATCTTCTCAATTTACGTTTTCCAAGACCTGTCTTCTCGAATCTGCTCTTGATCTCCTTTATTGAATTTTTCATGTCAGTTATTATACTTTTCAACCCCAGGATTCCTACATGAGCCTTCTATTATTTCCATTCCTTTTACAGCCTGTACTTGTTGAGATACTATTCAAATCCTTTCTTTCACTTCTTTAGACATTGTTTCCTTAGCTCATTAACTGTATTGTTATTTGTTTCTTTAAATTTTTATCAGAGTCCACATACAATAGTATATTAGTTTAAGGTGTGCAATGCATTGATTTGACATTTATAAACCTTAAGATTTGATTACTACATACCAAGTTATTACAATATTATTGACTAATTCTCTGCATAGTATATTACATCCCTATGGCATGTTTGTTATATAACTGGCAGTTTGTATCCCTTATTCCCTCTTCACCTTTTTCATCCATTCCCCCAAACGCCCCTCCTCTGGTGACTATCAGTTTGTTTCCTGTATATATAAATCTGTTTCTGTTTGGTTTTGTTGGTTCAATTGTTTTGATTATTTTTAATTTCACATATAAGTGAAATCAAACAATATTTGTCTATCTGTGACTTATTTTACTTAGCATTATATCCTCTTGATCCATTCATAAATGTTGTCATAAATGGCAAAATTTTATTCTCTTTTATGACTGACTAATAACCCTGTGTGTGTGTGTATCACATCTTATTTATTCATTCATCTGTTACTGGACACCTAAGTTGTTTCCATGTCTTGGATATTGTAAATAACACTTCTATGAACATTTTCAAATTTGTTTTCATTTTCTTTGACTTTTTGTTTTGTTTCCATTAATTAGATGAAACGGCTACCTCTCTTGAACTTGAAGGGACGGCCTTGTGCAGGCAAGACCTCTGTGTAGGCTGGCTGTGCTAGGTGGCCTTGGCCACCTGCCTGGCTGGTGATCAGAGAGGTGTACGTCACGGTTTCCTGTGGTGTGCCCATTCCAGTCAAGCTGACCATGGCTGGATCTGGCCAGGGGCAGGGTGGTCCTAAATGCGTAGCAGTGGTGCTGGCCTGGTGGTCTGGTGGGCTGTGCCTGAAGTAGACACTGGCAGCATCGACCAAGGATGCACTCGTTGGCCTTGCTGGTTGGGTAGATTCCTGGACCAAGCTCTAACCTGCACCGTCTAGCTTGAGGTGGGCTGTAAACAGTGGTGCTCACTGGCACCTCTGATCCCTGAGAATTCTCAGATCCTAGGGAGTGTCCACAGATCCCAGAGAGTTCACCACCCTTCTCAACGTAGTGTCTCTCTCGTGCGTTTCTCCTGCAGATGCTGTTCAGTCAGCCCTCAGTTGTTATTCAGGGCAACTGGTGCATGTAGGGAAACATTTGGAGTGTCCGTGGGAGGGGATTTGGGGTTTTCCTATTTTGGACCTGCCTCTTAAACGGATTTTTTAAAACAGCTGAGTTAAAACTTTTGTTTAGAACATCTAATTTCTGGCCTTAACGAAGGACAGTTCTATTGATTACTCTTTTCCCCTGTACATGAGCCAGATTTTCTCGTTTCTTTGCAGGCCTCTTATTTTTTTGGTTGAAGACTGTACACTTCAAATAGTTCGATTTGGCAACTCTGGAAATCAGATTCTGTTTTTAAAGAGTTTTGCAAAGTCTTATAAACATCTCTTTTCCCAGACATTCCTCTCAGGTTTTAGTCAGTCTGCTATTTTCCCTCACCTCAGGCAGCAGTAATTAAAGTATTTCCCTGTAAATATTTTCCATATATGCCATCTACTCCTTCCCTCTGGGTTGCAGCTGTAGCAATGGGCAAGTTCTGAGTCGGCTGAAATAAAGCCACGCCTTTTAAGCCGCCATACAGGCAAAAAAATAAATAAATAATTACATTTCTTGGTGCGTGAGGCCCCTTCTACTCCTTATGGTGCTCTTGGGAATCCGAGCTGTTATTGAAACAAAGGCAGAAAAAGGGAGAGGTCATTTAAAATGCCACAAATCTCCCTGTTCTTATCAAGTTGTTTTTCTTGAGTAAGCGCTGTTCAGGTTGCTGAAAGCCTTTGGTTAATTTTCGGAATTCCCAAACATTGATTCTAATGGCTTTTCCCAGCTATTTCATTGCTTTTTCAGATGAGCACAGTTTCAGAGTTTGTTACTCCATCCATTTCGCTGATTTGGTTTTCCATTCCTATCTTTTAAACCATAATTTAAATAGCTTGGACATGATTATGCATTTTAATGATTTACCTGAGAGACCTATAGACTTTTAAAAAAATATATTAAATATTAATATACTATATTTAAACTAAGCTCATATAAAGTATCTCTTTTAATTTTTACTGTTCTGGAAACATTTATGTGCATTATCATGGCATAGATATATCTTGTATGATTTCCAGTCCTGTGAGTTTATACAAAAAAGGAATCTAGAAAAATGACTACAGGATCCTTCTTGTCTAGTTCTTTTGTGTTCCATGTAACAGTGAAATAGGAATAAGTATCGACATATTTAAAAATGACTATTGAACAGGAGGATTCATGTTCTTCTCCCACCTCCGAAGTATAATGTGTAGTCACCCCGAAAGACGGATGGGTAAGTGGAACAATAATAATAGGCAGAGGGGAGCTGGGCAGGAAGACAGGGAGTAATTGGTTTATCATATGTTAAAATTCTGTGTTCGAGAGAGAGGAACTATGGAGTTGGCAGAGACTGTAAGATGGACAGTTTCCAATTTGATACTAAAATGAACGAGTTTATTTTATAAGGTGGTTGATGTTAGGCAAGAGGTAGAAACACTCTTCTTGTAATAAAGTCATAACTTCATGTAATTATGATCCTTGCAAGCAACTAGTGAACAGTATTTTAAACAGAAAAAAGTAACAAACCCATTGCATTAAAAATTACTCTAAAAAGCTAACACTTTTCTTCCCGCTGTCAGTAGCGGAATGAGTAAATTTAAATAGGTACTATTGAATACACCATTTAAATGAATGTAGCAAATAATTTAAATGCTCCATGGCTTTCCTTTTATTATTAAAAAGTCATCTAGATACATAGGCAATTATGTCAGCTCAAGCAGTGCACACTTTTATATCTTAAAAAGAATAATTTAAAGCATATATTTTTGTGAAATCGCCTTTTCATTGTTTGGAAAACCAGTGTGACTTTTCATTATTCTAAGTATAGAATACTTTAAGCTGATTAGATTGTCAAATATTACCTACACGATTAATACAAAACCTTTTGTTTTTATCTCTATCAATAATCATGTATCAGAAAATAAAATGACTATAAAATTATTTTCGCTATCAGAATAGTATAATACTGAACACATACACATACACCAGTAAAACTTCATTAAGATCTTAGTGGGGGATTGAAGAATTGAAGTAGAGAACATTTAATAGAAATTCATTACTCTCTGCAAAATGTGGCTTTTCTGTTTTCCTAAAAAAGTCTCCTTTAAGGAGAGTATTAAGTAAGTACTCTACTCAGTCAATGCTTATTTATAAGGTAGTGGGAGAAAAAAAGTTATATTAAAATGAAGAGCTAAATATTCTGTTTTCCATGTAACACTAAATATCATTATGGAGGAGAATGTGTAACTCAAATGAAATGAGCTCTGCTTCAGAGTACATTTTTCCTTAAGTTATATTCGGGGTAATTGGAAGACTCATCACTGCTCTGGCATATGCCAGGCAGCCAAGGTGGGGTTGACCAGCATTCCCTAATGCCCTCCAGACCTCGCTCCCAGTTCTGAGTAATCAACCGCTGTGAATGCACCTATGAAATGAGAGTTACATAGACTGAAAAATCTACTCTTAAATATTTTAAATTTTGAAACCACTTTCATGTGAACATTACTGATCAAGAAAACTTAGAATATGAGCTTTTAAAACGTAGACTCATAGGCAAAAATAAGATATCATAGATGTTAGAAAATAGAAGGTAAAGAAAAAGAGAGAAACTGATTATTTGCACATTTATCATAAACAAGGCAATATTCTGGATATTTTTAGTGAAATGAAAGTATCGTATGTGCACTGTGCTCATGGAACTTGCCCTCTGAGAAAATTGGAAATTCTATAAAGAAAGCAGGCATGCTTCCTCCTCAAAATAATTCAAATATGTTAGAAACATAGCTTTCTGGACAATTGTGTGTGGGTGTTTGTCTTGATTTAATTTTTCAGCCTAAAAATATAAGTAACCTTATCTGTACAATGACTCATCCCTCTGCTGATAATCTGTGGAGCGAGCAGATAATCCATTTTCTTCTCCTTAATCCAGAACCGTTGAGAAATATGACACAGAAAAGGGTCGTGACCCAAATGCTTGCTTATTAGTAATAAGGCAGATTAGGATTATGACTTTCTACCTATGAACAGGTAGACTTGCCCTAACCACCCCTGAATTACATGGGAACTCTCTAACATTATGGGCCTTGCCCATGGAGTAGAGCCTACTTTGCAGTAAGTGTTACAGAATGGAGAAGCAGAAAACGCTGTGCCGGTCTGCACCTAAAGTACAAACCAAGAGGCTGAGCATCATACTTAATTTCTTCTCCCAGACTCGTCAGTCAGATATGTCACTCCTCCCTGAAGACATGGAGAGGGAATGAGATGTCAGAAAAACTAAAATGCTCCTCATGTTTTTTTCTCCTGGATTGAAGTGAAAAAAATTTTCCTGTGTGTGTGCTTGCGTGTGTGTGTGGCAACTGTAAGAGTCAAAGGTAAAAGCCATCACACGTATGCAGTTGCTCTCTCAGCATACTAGAGTACAATTTGAGTACTTATTCTTGTCCCATTGATACAGGTACAATTGCTATAATCTTGCATATATTTAAAAAAGTATTTTTACCATTTTATACTTGGTTATTTAAAAATATGAACTTTTTCTTAGAACCCAGATCAAAGTGGCTGCAGAGGAAGGCTTGTAACAAATTGTGTTTTGTAGCATTGGGGCAGAAAACATTTAATAGATGTCAGGATGTCAGTTATGGATACTGTTGTACTGTTAACATTTGAGATAGATCACTTCATACTTTTCATTCCTATTATGAGAGCTATAATTTACATCAGAGTGTAAACATGACAGTTATATATTTTTAAATAAACATTTCTGATAACTGTTCCACTGTATAAAGGAAAACAAATGTTCTTGTCACCACATTATAGAAACCGTTTCCCAGTCTAAAGAGTGTCTATTACTAGCTCTTAAAATGTGGAAAGCATCTTACTTCAGTCAAAAAATTATTGAAACTTGGAGCTGGAAGAAATCCAAACCCTTCAGCTTTACCACTGAGGCCCAGAAGTTCAGACAAGTCAGTTGATTTTCACAAGGTCGACCTGAGTTCATGATAGCTTAGCACTAGAACTCCATTTTCCTCACTCCAAGTCCAATGGACTTTTGAATTTGAATTTATGGTGACAATCTGTATATTTTTAAATAATTTAAATATAAAATACATAGAGAAGGGTACAAATCATGCACATACTGCTACATATACTCACATAGCGAGTGCCCCCATGTAACCACCACCAAACGCAGAAAACCGTCAAGCTCCCTCATGCACCTCCCAGTCACAGACCACTATATACCACAAATGCAAAGCCTATCTTGGTGTCTAGCACCAAAACCATGGTTCCCTCTCCCCCATATTTCATCCAAGTAAAACCACGGAGCATGTACTCTTTGGTGTCTGGCTTTTGCTCAATACCACATTGTGAGATTCTTACATGCTTTTTTGCATGTAAAAATTATTTATTGTCATTTCTACCACATTTACCGTGTATAATGAGCACCCATGTTTTTGGCCCAAACTTTCAGGAAAATAATCTTTAGTTTTAATTTTTTAATTCAATTTTTATTTATTTACATTTAGAAACAAAACCAATTATTATATTCCAGGATATTTTTTTTTGCATATGGATATTGTTCTTGCTTTCTAGAGTTACACTTTTAACATATAAGCATAAATAAAAGAATTAAAAACATTTATATAGCTACAGAATTAGAACTACCCATGTATCATGCACATCCTTATTTTTCCCTAAAAAATTTGAGCAAAAAAGTGTGCACTATACGTGGCAAAATGCAATGTATAGTTAAGGTTATTCTTTCTTGCATGGTTCTGATATGCACACATTTGTCTCCACTGTTTCATTAAATAGCAGTCCCCCAAAACATGTTTCAAACTTCATTTTCCATGGTATAGTAAATGGGAGCATTTGCATAAAGTAGAAACTTCCCTGCTAGCTTCTCAGTCCACAAATCATTATGTAAATAGCAGAAGTGCATCACGGTCACTGATCATTCACGTCCTTTAAAAGCCTGTCAGTGGTTGGTACTGTGCACCTGTTACTCGGTTCATGCACAGAGAGCAAAGAGTGTAGCTGTGTGACCTCCATGACTCACAGTGATAAACCGAAGTGACATTTTACAAAAAAGGTATAATCAAGAGAGGGAACTGTCCACCAAAGACAAAGTGCAGCAAAGAAAAGTGGGAATGCTGGAAATGAAATCATGATCAGAAGATTTCAAATGGTATCAGCAAAGCAGCAATAGGAAGACACCTAGGCCTGCACAAAGTTACTGTACAGACAATACCGAAAGAGGATAATGAATATTAAAAAGCAAGGTAAAGCTTCTTTAACATCTCTTTAAAAAAAAAAAAAAGACTATTTATTTTAAGAGAGAAGGGAAGGGAGGGGGAAAAGAGAGCAAGAGAAACATCAATGTGTGGTTGCCTCTTGCACACGCCCTACTGAGGACCTGGCCCACAACCCAGGCATGTGCCCTGATTGGAAATCAAACCAGTGACCCTTTGGTTTGCAGGCCAGCACTCAATCCAGAGACACGCCAGCCAGGGCTCTTTAACATATTTCAATTGCCTAGGAATGGAATGCTTCTTATTGCTGAATTATAGTATTTACTTCTCAGGCAGAATTATGTACCCCAAAGATGTCAGTGTCTTAATCCCTGGAATTTGTGGACATGTACTTTACACGGTAAAGGGACTTTGTAGAAGTTATTAAATCAAGGACCTTGAGGGGGAAACATCCGTTGGATTATCCAGGTGGGCCCCATCTCATCATATAAATCCTTAAAGTGGATAACCTTCCTGATGGAAAGAGAGGGAGATGTGACCACAGAAGAGTCACAGAGAGATGCAATGTTGCTGGCTTTGGAGATAGAGTAATGGGGATATGTTAGCAGCTTCTAGAAGGTGAAAAAGGCAGGGAAACAGATACCTTCCTAGAGCTTCCACAAAGAAACAAAGCCTTGTGTGTAGTATTGGTGAAGGAACAGGCAAATAAATCAGTGGAACAGAATAGAAAGATCATAAATAGACCCCCATAAATTAAACTGATCTTTGACAAAGGAGCAAAGGCAATACAATGGAGCAAAGATAGTCTATTTAACAAATGGTGCTGGAACAACTGGACAGCCACATCTAAATATTTTTTTAAAAGAACTTAGACAGAGACCTTACACCCTTCACAAAAAGTTAACACAAAATGGATCACAGACCTAAATGTAAAACTCAAAACTATGAAACTTTTAGATGGTAACACAGGAGAAAAACCAGATGAATGTGGTCATGGTAAAGCTTTTTTTAGAGGCCACATCAAAAACACAATCCACAAAAGAAATTTATCATTTGACTTCATTAAAATTAAATCTGCTCCATGAAATATAATATTAAAACTAGAAGACAGGCCACGGACTAGGAGAAAATATTTGGAAAGGATACATCTGATAAAAGACTGCTATTCAAAACAGATATAGAGAGATCCCCTTAAAGCTCAAAAATAAGAAAACAGCAAGATTTAAAAAATGGATCAAAGACCTTAACAGTCACCTGAACAAAAAAGGCAAGAAGGTATACAGATAGCAATTAAGCATCTGAAAAGATGTTCTGTATCATATGTCATCAGGGATTTACAAAGGCTTTTTCATAGGTTTGTGGCTCTTCAGGAAAAGACGGGGATGTTTTTAACAGCTGAGGGTTAGTAAATACAGACAGGTCAGTCGGGGCGGAGGGTAGCAAGCAAGGGTATGGATTAATGCGTTAGTGAGTGGTCTGGGGTGGCTTCTGTTCAGTGACACAGCACAGCTTGGCCTGGCACTGCACTTGAGCAGAGATACTAAAAGGGAACTTTAAGAGAGGTTTCTAGATCAATTAAGTATTTCAAAAAAAAAAGCGCAAAATTTTAGTAACATATTTTATAACCGTGTTATTTGTGTGTTTCAGCCGGGTATTCAAAATAACTAAGTTCCACATGAGTTAGAGTGAGTCAGAGGACGAGGCTGTTGCCTTGAATTGTGAGAGCCGTGCCCGGGAAGGCTGTGACAAACTGGCTGCTGCAGTCCTACTAAATGCACTCAGATACAAAAGAGGAACTGGGGAGTCTCCTGTGTGTAGTTCACTCGTGAGGTTCTCACTATCTGCATTTTTTTCTTGTCGTTATTGTACTTCGTTTAATTTTGTAGATACTGCTGAAATAATTTTCAATATTGAGGCTGGACTTTGTTAGAAATTATCAAATGCTTTAAGTACACACTTATACCTATAGTTATTCATATACACCTTGTGAATATTTAATCACCACGTATAGTCCATTACACACTAGCCTATTCTTCTCAGTAATGTCTTAAAATTCTGTCATGACTTTATTGAGAAATATTTTACACATTATATAATTTACCCCTTTCAAGAGCACAATTCAATGATCTTTAGTAAATTTACCAAGTTGTGCAACCGTCATCATAAATGTAATCTTAAAATTTTGAACAGAGCTGCTTCCTACGTCTGCTGGATGATTACCGGACAACTCCTTGGTTGACTGTTGGATGGCTCTGAGACAAACGCTAAGCTGTGAACGCAGTAAGTGGTAATTTGATTTCATATTACCAGCATGGGTTTTGCAGTTGAGGTTGTTCAGTTCCCATCTTCTCCATGAAGAAATAGAATTGAAATGATTCTTGAAGAGCTTATCTGGAGCACTTCAAGTGTCCTTCCTTCTACTGTAGGATTGAAATACGCAGTTGTTATGGGCAACCTGTTTCTTAGGTCAACTTTAATAGTTAATGTCCTTATTCATTGTTCACGCTCAATACATATCTTGCCATTACATTCAATCAAAAAATTGCCCTTCACGGAAGCACATGCTAGCCATTGCAATTAGGAGCATATTTTATGTTAGCACACAGCAAATGAGTCCCTTCAATTCACTGAAGACTAGCAAAAGTTTATAGTTTTGCACTGCCAAAACAGAGGCACCAGCTCAAATTTTGTTTAGATTTACTAAAAACTCCTTTAAGGCACATTGAAATAAGTTTAACTGAATTCGATCCCAAGAGGGATGCAAATGCATCCTCAGATGGATCAATCCCCTTTTGCTCTCACAACTGCCATCTCTCTCTCTCTGCCTTGCCAAGCGGAGCTATTTGAAGACAGGATGACAACCCCCGCAGACCTCAGGAAGCTTTGTTTTTATGTAATGGACTCCTAATCAGACAGAAAGCCCTTGTGTGTAATTTTAAATTAAATGGGTAGTCATAGCTGCCTGTATATTTTTTGTTAAATTTATGTCATATTTATTTTTCAAAAATTCAGTGAATGTATCACATACAGTTTATTTATATTTCATAGTCCTCCTTACACTTATTTTGGAAAACCATACGAGGTCTGTCCATAAAGTATCCAGCTATGTAACGTGAAAAATAGAGATATTTATTGAAGAAGATACAAGATACATTGTACACAGGACAATGACACCTCAGTCCCTTTCAAAGTAGGCACCTCGGGACCTCACACAGTTCTTCCAATCGCCATCAGCTGCCCTGTCGTATTTTCCTGAATCTCATCGACAGTCTGAAATCTCTTCCCTTTCAAAGGTGATTTTAGTTTGGGGAAAAGCCAGAAGTCACAGGACACCAAATCTCAGCTGTAGGGGAGCTGACTCACCTGGGTGATTTGATGTTTTGCAAAAAAAATTCTGCATAAACCGTGATGCATGAGCAAGTGCATTGTTGTGATGAAGCTGCCCATTATTAGTTGCCAAGAGCTGTGACTTTCTGAATCATCCAAATAGTTTTCATGGAGGAAAGTTCAAGCTTAATGCAATATTTGATGTAGATCTGTTGCTCTACTGACTCAGTCATTTTGAACGCGATGACCACACAGTACACATGCTCACTCAACAGCATCTACCGCCTGCACTGACTAGTACAGCCAAGTTGTCGGTGTTCACACATGTGCATTCCAGTCCACTCTCCTTGGCTGCCAGGTTACACTGATGTTGATGTCGCATATGCATATTGCATTGTGTTAGCTCACTTTTCATAATCCAGTTCTCTTGAAGCCAATATTACTGCTTCAAACTAACATTGCCATTATTCTCAATGTCCAAGCTTGTCCCAAGTGACCAAGTACATCTGTACAAATGCCAATGCATATTTAAAATGCAGCTTTTATTTGTATATAAAAACTGTGTGTATGTGTGTATATAGATATTACATTTGTTTAGTTGTAATATGAAGGGTATTTACTATGGTTTGCAATTGTATTTCTTATATAGCATTATCTTTCCAGACTCCTAGAGAACACCCTGCATATAATATATAAGCACTAAATGCTTTTTTGAAAGGCAAAGCTTGAAATAAATGCAAATATGTTTGCTCCTCTTCCATTTTTGAGTTGCTTCAATCAATTTTAAACCAAAAGCAATGTGCAGTTTCTATGAGAAAGCCTGGCTGTGTGCATGTGTGCCCTTAGATCAGGTGTACCTCACGGTCCCCCACAGTCCAGCACATTCCATGTCACTCCTTTACCTTTTCAGAAAGTTATCTTTACCACTCTCATCAGCCGAGTTCCTGCTCCAGCCCAATAAACCTCATTTTTTTTTTTAGCAGTTTTTACTCTCTCTGTTGGTGCATTTGATCATTTATACCACTATCACCTTTGCAAATAATAAAGAATTGAGGAAGAAAAGAAAGCATGTGAAGTTTCCAGAGTACTCTTCTCTGAGGGCATTCTTTTATATAATCACAGTAAATTAGTTAAAGCAGTAATAGGCTTGAATAGGTTTGAAATATTAGTGCTTTGATTCTTATCATTTGACACTGAATTCTAGACTTATAATCCTAAACACCTGTCTTTCATTCTTTAAAATGCAGTGAAGAGTAAGAAGAGTATGATAATTCCCTTTGGTTTTTTTTCTCATGGTAAGTCAATATTTTATTTTTCTTTTTAGAGCTCCAAATATTTTTCAGTCTAACCTACAAAGTACTAAATTTTCATGAAAATTGAGAACTGCTAAATATATATTCATAGAAAGACATCTTTTTTCTCCCTCTATGTAATATATATGGTTTGGTTTACCTTCATTTCCTCTGTGGGATTGATTATAGTACATTTGAAATCTTTTACTTAATTTAAAGCCATTCAAAAACTTACAGCTTTCTGCTTAATTTCCAGTTGTCTTAAATATATAATTTTGATCTAATTGAAATTGTGGTATTATCTTGTTTGTCAAATTAGTATTTTTACCATATAATATTTTTAATTTGGAGATAAATGTCCTTAATTAAGCCAATTCTAATAGATTTACTAGGTACTAAATCTGAAACACTGTACATTTAATATTTAGAGATACAGACCACAATATTTTAGCTTATTGGATATGTGCATGGCAAGTAAGTATAAGATTGTAAGGAAAATGTTAGCATCTCAATAGTAACATTTTGCCCTGGCTTCAGAGATACCTGATGATTTGACACTTGGTCAAATTTCTTGCAAAACCAAATCAAAGGATCTATAGGAATATACCAGATATAAGACAAATGTGAGTCCAACTGTGGTTGCTATGTATTGTGTATTATAACCCAAGCATGCTGAGTCTAATTCTGGAGAATGTTTATTGTGTAGCCTGTAACTGATGTGTAAACTGTAATTGTTGAGAACCATTTGATCACAGAATAGGGCTTGAAGGGAATTAATGACTAGTAAGTTACAAGAGTAGAAGGAGCCCTGATCCCAGTGACACTTGGCGCAATTCCTTTGTAATTCTGGACCATGTGTTAGCCAAGATCTCTCTTAATTCTGTGCTCAGGTCTAGATTAGAACTGTCTGATTGAACTTATGTCAACTCCAGCCCTCCCCACCCACGTCCACTCTCTAGTATTCTCACTCGACTGTTTAAATGTGAATTGATATTGACAAGAGATCTCTTTCATAGCAGGACTCCTTTTCAGGGATGAAGCGGGGATCTTGTGTGTAGAATTATTTAAGAGAGAGGCACAATTTTATCCCAGAGTTTTTCTTTCTTTTCAGTTACTGTTTCACTCCATTTATGTTTGTTTAATTCTGACAGAAAAAAAAAAAAAACAACTAAAAACAGAAATTCCTCTTGGTGAGGGTTTTGCCCTTAGGATAAACTAGCTTAAAGACTGAGTGTGAGAAATTAAATCACAATAAAGACACTGACTACATGCAAAATTATTTTCCTATGAGCTGAAAAATCTTTGAAAAGGCGAGAAAACCACTGATTTCACAAATAGAATAAATTTTAAATTTTACAAGTAGGAGATGATAAGATGAATAAGATTTTTCACATTTGAGGTCAGAGATGTAAGTTTATCAACTATTTTGTTAATTATTTTTTCATTATCATTAGGTACCATCAATGAGAACACATTAAATATTGAATATTTTCCACATATTACCACATAACACACTCTTGAGTACTTTTAAGCTCATTTTATATTTATTACTATATTCCTCGGTGATACTGACATATTTTGTAACAATGAGAAGACTGATAGAATGGGACTAACCACTGTAACCCAAATCTACTCACACACACACTAAAAAATTACTTAAGATGGAAATCTGCAGACTTTGAGAAATAGATATATTACCTTTGCTCATCTGGCTGCAAGTTTATGGCCATGACAATCCAGTTTGCTGGTGTGTGTGTATGTATGTGAGCGAGTTGAGAGGTTCTTATAGAGAAGGAAAACTGTCAAAGTCCATCAACCTAGAAAGGTTTAATCCTGGGACAGTAAATGAAGGAAGATACATGTTATAAAAATGTGAGAACAAACTGCATCCTTTCTCTGAGTTCCTAGAGCACTTTATATGTTGTGAGCTATAACCAGTGTTTCGGGAGGTGGGCAGGAGATTCGGAGGGGAAAGCTCAGTGAGAGCCCTAGTTCAGGTAGACCTGTGCAATATTTGAAAATTATTATGGTGTTGTCATATGTTTCATTTTAATCCAATCCTAGGATTAAAAATGGTTGCCGATGGTCCTTGCAGTGCTGTGGAGAAGGAAAGGGAAAGTAGATGAGGAGAAATTATTTTCTGTCCCCAAGTCCAGGAAAGCAGAGTCAGTAATGACTGGGTGTGCAGGGGGCAGATGCATAGCCCAGTGATGCTATTTTGGACAGCTGATGTAACACAGTAGCAGAAGAGGCCCGATCTAGAGAATACTGAAGCCTTCTACTGAGCATGTTAATCAGAAACTTAGGGAGCTAATTAGAAGGGACTGAAATGACTCATTGAGAAAAGCTAACTTCTGGCAGTAAAGCTCCCTGGGAATGAGCAATTACAATTTAGGTTGTGTATAGATTAGGACACTAAGATGCAGAGAAATTAGGTATTTTTCCCAAGGTCACAGATAATAAATTATAAAACCAGGATTAAAATTTCAATAATTTGCAATATTTTAAGACTTTCCACTCCAATATGCTCTCCAAAAGTTATGTGACAATAATTCAAAAATTGATGTTAATAGTATCAATGCAATTACTTAAGTAGATACTGGTATTACTCACTTTAGTTAGACCATCTTTTCTAAAGTGGGGAGAGCAAGAGGAAATTAGTGGGTAGTCAGGGAAGATCCATAAATTGCATACATTTATTTTGCACTTTTGTCCACGTTGGCTGGCTTGCATAATGACTTTGAGCAAATCTATGGTTTTAATTGTCCCTCATGATTAATTCAGTTTTGTAGGGGAGAAAAATAATAGAGAAGGGAAACAAATGCCCAACAATTTAGATAGATCACTGTAAAAACTAAGATCACTTAAAAAGAGAAATTTCAGCACCTATAGTCTTATTTTCAATATTAAGCTCCTCATCACTGTATTTAGAACTATTTTTATGTTGGAAAAGTCTTTTCTTCCCATCAACTCACAAAGATGTTGTTCCTTATGCATATTTCTGAAAATTATATCCACCATAAAAACAGAATAAGAAAGATATGCAGTCAGTCCTCATTTTTATTCACAGATTCCACATTTGCACATTTGCCAACTCATTAATAATTATTTGTAATACCTAACTCAGTACCTGCAGTGTTTTCTGGCCATTCATGAACATGGTCAAGTTGATACATATAAATGACCTTCACAAGAATTTCTTAACCACATTTCAACTTAATATTATTAATTTTAAATTCACTGGTATAAAACCATGGTTTTAGCCAGGGGTGATGTTTTTTCCCAAAAGGGCATGCGTGACAACGTCTGGAGACATTTTTTGTGTGGAGTTCAAATGCTACTAACATCTAATAACTGTAAAGGGAAAGTATTTTAAACAGTAGGTTATTGATCAAAGAAACAAAATAGTGAACCTAAGTGTTTGTCATGTGTTAGAATGATTTGCATATTATGAAAGGACCTTACGGATACAGTAGCAAGAGGCTTATTGTTAAACAAGTTGAGGCTTCTTAAGTCATTTTAAAAGTGGGGAAAAAGTTAGTTAATGCTACTAAATAAAACATTAAGAAATGCTTGTATGCCAAAAAACAACATAATGAAATAAAAAGAAGAGCCATAGGCAGGGGGACTGGTTACCTGGAGAAACGCACGACTGACAAAGTATTAGTTTCCACAATTTATGAAGAGCTTTTAGGAATCCATGAGAAAAAGACAATCGAATAGAAGAATAGCCAAAGCTCCTGGAAGGTACACATCAAGCCAATTAACAATCTGAAAGAGGGTCAGACATGATCAAGAGAATGCAATGTAAAATAGTGAGATGTCATTTCACACACTTAAATTTGCCCCCCTTATAAATATGTAGCACTGAATACTGGTATAAATTGACAAGCAAACTGCTCTCTTAATTTGGTTGCTCAGTTCATTGATTTAACATTTCCCACTTATTTTTTTTAATACCAGCACTTGCCAGTGTGTCATAAGCAAGAGAAGAGTCAAGGATGATATTTGTGCACTGGCATTGAGCTCAGCCTGACCTCCCAAATACTACTTTATAGATTTATTTTTTAATAATTTTTTATTTTCAATTAGCTCACATACAATATTATATTAGTCTCAGGTGTACAACATAGTGACATAGCGATTAAACATTTGTATAATTTACAAAGTGGTCAGCCCAGTAAGTCTAGGACCCATCTGACACCATACGTTCCTAAATACTACTTAAGTAGATACCTCGTCTTGATATTTTACTTTTGAAGTTATAGCTTGCGTCCAACTGAAGAAAAATCTACTTGAGGTTTTATCATGAGATTGTTATAAATGCATTTTGATATTTCAAGATGTAAAGATTTTTTTTGGTTACTTTTGCTATTTGATTTCTCACTTATATATCTTGTCAGAACACAGCCAGTGTGTCAATTACTTGAAACATCTTAAGGCTTCCCTCGTGCCCTTCCTAAAAATTCAGGAATATCATTCTCCCTGTTTATTTTTTGTTTATAAAGCCACTATATATCATATGTAGGATGCATTCCCCCATCTCAAAACTGCCCTGTTCTAGGCTCTCTCATCTCCTCAAATAGCAAGGCCTCGAATCCAGCTGTCATCATTGACCCACTTCTTGCACACTCCACATTGACGGAACCTGTTGGACCTACATTCAAAGCAAATCCTAATCAAACATTTCTCCCCACCTTCACTGCTGCCCACGTATTCCTCACAACTTGTATCTTTTTTCTAAATTGCTGGGAAAAAAATCCCTAGTTGCTTCCATTCTTGCCCATTCTTTTTTACAGGTAAAAAATGGGCATTCTTGCCCGATTATAGGTAAAGTACTTTTTAGCTCATTCGTTGAAACCCTTCAGTAGATTATGATGGACTGCAGGGCCCCACAAACCTATTCCTAGCTCTTTCCCATCGATCTTGTTTTCTAAGCTCTGTCCCCTCATGTGCTGCCGCACCATGTTGTCCTTGAACAAACCAAGCTCGTTCCACAAAGGGGACTTTGTACTTGCTGCCAAGGTGTGTTCTCCCTCCTAATACCTGTCTCTTTTTCGCTGATGTCTCTACACAAATGTCTCTTCTTCCTCAGAAAGTCTTTCTGTATCCATGTCACTCTTAATAGTTTATCTGTTTTGTTTTCATGCAGTGCTTTATACCAACTAAATTATACTATCGTTTTATTAATAATTTGTGTATTGTCTATTTTACCCAGGAATATCTAAGCCTTCTCAGGGGCAGGACTTGGGCCTCCTTGTTCACAGTGACCAGAAAATTGCCTAGTGCCTTGCTAAGCATCCGTTACATATATTTTTGAAATAAATAAAGATTGCTCAGTTTAGATACTAATAATGGAGTGGCAAACAGTTTACTCTTATGGCATTTAGTAAAACATGCAAAATTTAAACTATACTTTACTTACTAGAAAACACAACTCTTAAAATAATCCTCTTTTGAACAGCAGTCTTTTAACTTCAGCTTGCAAATTTCAAGCTGAGTAAAATCTGTCTTGTTATTGCCACTGTGTTTGATGGGACTTTCGACCAATTTTGAGCACCACTGATTCATAGCGTAGTTTAACTACACTGAGGAAGCAAACCACCATTACTTTTGTGCATGACCAATGTATTCCTTGGCAGTAAATTCATCCGCACTAGGCAAAGCCACCTATTGCTTTAAGAGCACAACCATTTCATTCTATTACTGTAATCACATTATTTCCAGAGCTTGACAGTCGTGGTAAGTATATCAAAAGATTGACAATTTTCTGTAATGGTGATATTGTAGACCAGTCTGTCAAATAGCCAGCCACCTGTCATTTTCCAGTAGGAATTTGTAATTTTGGTACTGGTCAAGGGACAGATACAGAATAGTGAGGTTCATTCTTATTTAAATTGATGTGTTATTTTAAAATAAGAGGTCTAGCCAATCAAATTATTTCAGATTTATTAAATAAATAGGTTGATTTAAGTTTGCAGCTTGGAATCATAATTTCTAATTACTTGCTTATCACCAAGTTAATAGTGAATTTAATTTTGTATTGCCTTCTTTTACAAACCTTTGCATAGTGACAATATATTCAAAATGTCATTTGAAAAAGCCTGACAAAGGTGAGTAATGGAAGAAAAGAGCAAGATCATTAATTGCCCCCATGAGCCATCTCTAAGGCAGTGACATGCAGGGCTATTTCTAATCCCTGGCAAAACCACCCTTTGTCCTTGACTTTTATGCCTACCCCAACCTTAAAAAAGATGGAATCAGGAAAAACGAAAAAGCATGACAACCTTGAAAGAGAAAACATAAGAAGATCCAAACTTGTAGTATTAAAGGTTTCTATGACAGATAGTCCCATCTATTTATCTGTGTTGATATGAGAGGGAGATATAATGGTTTAATATCCATAACTGACTGGTAAATCAAATGTTTTCTTTGAAAAGATATTGGTTTATAGATTATTGTTAACTTTACAGTTACTACAGGTAAAGACTCATTGAATAACTTTTTTAAATCATGGAGAACTTTTAGTTATTATGATCAACCCATTTAACACTGAAAGTACCTCGATTTTACTACTTTGCTGAATTCATTGGCTTGGTTAGAAAGTTCATGAAGCGTGCAGACAAATTCACTTAAATGAATGTGTTGCTTCTTGTGACTTGGGATTTTAATTCTTGAGATTGATGTTCTGAGCATTAGAAAACTTATTAGTGGTTTCTATGATGCAGCTTTGTTTTTCACAATAATAAATTACCATTAACTTAGAAGTGCGACAAACTTAATCTGCTGCAAAAGTCAGGTCATAGATTTGATTTAAATGATTATTTACCTCATTCCTTTGTTGCTGTGCTTGACATTTATTTTTTTTCTTTCAAAAAATTTGACTCAATTTCTCAGTTATTGATTATTGTAAGTAATATTATTTTAGGCCTACATTACTTTGTGACTTGAATAATACAATGTAGTTTATTCTATCATGAATTTTAAGTGCCAGCCTAAATGAAACTAACCAACCTTATATATGTGTGATTAGTATAAATAAATATATTTTTTGCCTACCAAGAATAAGGTAGGCAAAAAATACAACTGTGGCTAAAACAATCATTTTATGGCTTTCTTTACACATTTTATTTAATAATAAATATAAATACAAGACAATTTTTATCATGTATATGAAAATCAGAAATACTATTACCAGTTTTATGCCTTATGTAAACCACCCAGGTTTTAAAGTTGAAATAAAAATTATTATACTATTATGATTTATTCCAAAATAAGAAAGGGAATTTTTATCATCTGGGGGCCTCTCCAGGTAATGGTGTCTTGACTACATCTGATGACCTTGCACGGCTACAGGATGACTTTAGTGGGCAAACCTTGATAATTTATAGCCTTTTTCAAATTCCCTAGCTCACTGTCATATATCAACTAGATTAAAGATTTTTTTTTTTTAACACCAGGTACCTAAAAAATAGAAGAAAAATCTTGCATTGGTTATACAGATAAAAAGATAACCGAAATGAAAATAATTGTCCAGTTCTCTTTACTTCTTATTGATTGATCTTGAAAAGAATAGCTTCTTATTACAAGGAATGTACCTTAGGGTACACCTTGCAGATAATGGCTTTGGTGAAACATGGCTCATCTCTGTGAGTGCCAGGGCTAGAAGGACAAGTTAGTGTCTGGAATTCATTCTTTGGGGTGGATGCAGTACCAGCCCTAGCAACCTCAAGTCTTAGATTAAATAGCAGTTCTCAGAGGCAGTTGCTATTCTTATCCCTAATTGTTGAGAAATAGTAAATTGGTGATGGGTGGGGCAGGATTAACCGAGAGTTAATGATTTGGGGGCTAGATAATAAGTACAGGAAGATTCCTTATAACTTTTGTGTCAGTAAAAATCTTCTATAATATTGTCTATCAAAAGTCTATAGAATAAAATGTTCAGAAATATAACAATTTTCTTAAAAATACAGTTCATACTCCATTGTGCTATTTCATCATTTATTCAACCAGTCTCCTACTGATTCTGTTTTGTATTCCATTATGGGTATAATACCTATTTTGAAAATTTGTTGATTTATATATTTTAATGGTTCTGAGATGTTTAAATAATATACCCATATATTTATTTTGTAGGATAAAAAGTTATCTATCTGTTGGGCTTTTGATAATCATATGAAGTATTCTAGGTCAAAAACAGGTGGCTTATTTTTTTTTAGAAGTTGTAAAACTGTTTATTGACTAATATAATAACATGTGAAGCAAGTATTCCAGATTAGTTAACGATGTTCATTTAAACTACCCTACATCTGCCATTATTATTAAATCACAAAATACATCTTCTCTTTCTGTAGCTTTTCCATTTACCCATATTTCCTTAGAATATTTACGGAAGGGAACCATCAGGTCAAAGAGAGAAATCTTCCAAGCCCTTGATACATACTGCTACACCTGATTGTAAATATTAAGCATGTTAGCTCACTGGCGCTAGTCCTTATTTCTAGAGCACTGTGGTAAGTGCCAGGGCAACTCTTCGACTGCTTCTTGGATACCCCACAAGAGAAGGATGAAGAAAAATTAGTATTCTCTGTTCATAAAGGGTGAGGAGGCAGCTGTTCCTCTCCCTTTCTGAAAGGGTTTCTTTGGAAATACAAGGGACTGAATCTTAAATTATAATCACTTGGTTAAGTAAAATTAATCAAGGAGCCAGATAGTTTCTGTCTCACTTTTTACTACCTAGAGATGTGTCCCTATAAATATCTAGAAAGATAGTGTTTCAGTCTCTCTGGCACTATAGGGTTTAGCCTAAAAACCTAATGTGAGCTATAACCATTAGCTTTCTCTGGGAGATAAGAGGAGGTTTACTATCCCTTCAGATAAAAGCAATAAACTAGACAAATGATTACCCATTTAATTCTAATGGTGTATGATAAGTACAGTATTTCTGGAGTAAATGAAAGCATGTAATTCCTATCTTTATATCATATACATTCCTGTAGGCCAGAGATTCTGGAATGACTACTGAAAATCCAGGGAGTTTTATTCTTTCTCTCTTGCTAATCTGTTTTAATATCCATTAAATCAATCTTATCATCTCTTGTTGCTCTAGACTCTAAGCTCAATGAGAGCAGGGATTTTTGTCTTCATTTTTAAACATAATGAACAAGTTTTAAATGTGTTCTTCAAGCTCTGTAGAATGTTTCTTTTTAGTCCTTTAGTTTAAATATGTCAATTTGCTATTCTTTTGTAGATGAAAATAATCAAATATTGGCAATTTCATAGGTTTCCACATCGTACTTAATGGCAGAGATGTAGTTAAATCTTCCACTCCAGTTTTGTACATGTTGATTTATCCTTTAATTTCTGTTTTTTCCTGGTAAATAATGGAGGCCTATGAAATAAGGTACCATATTGACTATTATTTTTAGATGGATAGCAAAACTATAACAAGTCAATAAAAATTTAATGTTTTTCTACTCTGAAATTTGTATATACCTGAGGCTATTGAGGCCTAGAGTTTTCTTCTTTATTGGATACAATTTTTATTTCACTGTAATTTATCCATATTCTTTCGGAAATAGATGTTAATTATAAGGTTATTGTCTCCTTAGGTTTTTTGTTGACTTATATTTTCTACCTTGTAGATCCAATTAAGAATTTTCTCTTTATTCTTAGAGCCTTGAATTTCCACCAAGCTATATAAAATGTCATACTTTTAATATTAATTAAATATTAATGTTTAATGTTAATATTCAATATTGATAGTGTAGGTACCATAACTTTATAAACATAAAATATTCAGTCTTATTACTATAACAGTAATATATGTATTAAAATAACAATTACTATGATATTCATTAATAGTGTTAATATTTTTAATAGTGTTAATATTCAACAATTAGGAAACAATCTGTACATTTTCCCTCCTGATTGATCATATTTATCCTCATAACTTTGGATCACATATTTAAGATGATGACACTCAAATAGATGATCTACACAGAGAAAGCCTCTCCTCTGTGCTCCAGGGTAATATGTGCAGCTACTGAAGTGACCTTTCCATTTTAGTACTACAAATACTTCTGAAATTATTATGACTAAAGTTGAACTCTTTCCCTTTCTAAACCTATTTCACTTGTAGCCTCAGTAGGTGGAACCAATGCTTATGCCAGTTGCTAGAAGCAGCTTTTTGTGCAATCTTGTCAGCAACTCTGTCCCTTATAGCTCAAGGCTACATCGCGAATCTATCCCCTTTCCACATCATCTGCATCACCCTTACTTATCCAGGCCAGATCACTGGGACTTCTGGGTCAAACTTCTAGCTTGTCTTTCTGTTGCCACTCCTGCCTGTGAACAGGTGGTTGAAGGCATATGAAAAATCTTATTTTTCCCAAGTAGTTTTTTGGGGTCCTAATTAGTTCTTCTTAATCCAGGTCCATGCAACCACTTCTTGTTGTGCTGCGTAGGCTTCATCAGAGCAAAAGAGTCATGGTGAATGAATCATGAATCAGACTAGCAGAGGCAAAGAATCTAAAGAAGAACATTTGCTAAGAAGTCACTGACCCTGAGAACCACAACCAGTGGTAGATTCCCTGTTTCTAAAAGCAAGATGTTGAACTAAGCCACTTAAAAATCAGCATCAACTTTTTAAAAACTTTCTTTCAACCTTTTAAATATTCCTCTTGACATTTATACCTTCTATCCCATTTTAATGGCAGAATTGTTATGGTGTAACCATTGTAAATTAGAGTTTTATAACTCTGTTCCTGATTTTTTTCTCAAGATTTTGATGGTTTTCCAAACCAAATGCCATTTCTTGAACCAAAAATATAAAATAAATACCTTATATAGAACAGAAAGTAAGAACAGAAATATAGTCCCTATAAAACTCACAAATGCAAAATAATATTGTTTTTTAGAGATAAGTAACAATTAACAATTTTTTAATCCTCACCCAAGAACATGTTTATTGATTTGGGAGAGAGGGAGTGAGAGACAGAGAGAAATACCAAGTGGTTGCCTCCCATACGTGCCCCAACCGGGGATCGAATTCACAACCTGGGTATATGCCCTAACTGGGAATCAGACCCAAAACACTTTTCTTGGTGTGTGGAATGAGGCTGCAACCAGTTGAACCACACGACCAGGGCTAACAATTTTTCAAATACACAGTCTGAACACCTAAATGAATGTTGAAATTCTTAAAAAATAAATTAGGAAATAATGCATTTTTATCCAAGTAATATGGTCATATCATGAAACTTTTTGGAAACTCCATATCTGGGACTGTATCATAGAGAGTTTCCCACTTTTTTTCTCTGTCTATATATCAGACTTAAATATTAAGAATATCTTTACATACACACATACAGAATGGTCTGCAAATGACCTGGATTTGGCAATATCTAGGGTATTAAATGTTGGATGATAACAGTTCCAGACACAGTAAGTTAGATTCACTTTTCCCTATTTCTCTAAGAAGTACAGCTAAAAATTGTGGAAATTATATATAGAGCAAACATAAGAGGATTCTGAAATGTGGAGAGGAGGCATGCTGTTAGGACTTAGAAACCAAAGAGTGACACAGCGGTGACTTTCCTGAGTTTCCTCTTTTGCCTTATGTATGCCAACTGGCAAAAGCAAGAAAGCAGATGAAGAGCAAACCTTTAGCTCAATCACCAGGAAAATGGCAGCTGGGCAAGACACAAAGCTTTCAGACCACGACCACTCCACTCCCAGCAGATACAACAGCAAAATACTCTAGTGCCACTTCCGCCCCAGCAGCAAAGGCTGAGTGGAAGCCTAGACTTCCATCCTGCCTGGCTGTGACCAGAAACTCCTAATTGCCTACCTCTGGGGAACTGGTGTCAGAGAAGGCTAAACGGAACTGTGACAATTTAAAGGATGAAAATATACATAAGCTAGGTAAACAGAAAGAAGCAAAAAGAAAAACTGAATTGACTTAGTCTTATGAGATGACGGTGAATATTTAACAATGGGCTGTCGATATGTAAGAGGACCTTGACTTGAAGCATTTGACAGTTCCTGTGGTATAAATATCTCCACGAAATGCCAATTTTAATCAGCTGATATGGAGCATCAGAAAACAGAGCTGGGTAGAGATGCGCACAGTTGACTCTTGAGGTGGTGCTACCCAGCTCTACATGCCACAGGCTAGACACTAAAGGCAGTCCTAAAATTATTGCTTTAGCAATGGTAGCATAGTGGAATTGCAAGATAATAATTTTTAATGTTAATATTCATTTTTGCTTAATGAAAAACTATTTGTTTTATTCCATAGTCACTTCAAACAAAAGTCTATGTGACAAAATAGTAGGTCACTTTGCTTAAATGAATACACACATCACACATGTAAACTATGTTTGGCAATATGGGTCCCCGATGATACTACACTAATGGAGCGTAACACTGGCAAAGAAGCTGATGGGCATGCCTCAGGTTAGGCTTCTGGTCTTGCTTTTTCTGCCAGGTAATAAACTCAACCTAAGGTCCCTGGCCTTTTGGAAAACGTACCACAGTTGGGGGACTGTCTACTCCCTGTCAAAATTAGTTGTAATTTTAATCAGGTTGAATAATCACAATGCAGCTCAGTGCCAGAATCTTTTGCAGTATAGATAGAAAAGTAAAATTGACTGAAGTATCTCCCAGTAACACCAAGATGATCATATAAACTAAAATTTAATGAGCGTGTATGGATCATAAGATATAATAATCGCAGTGCTAAGTGTTATTACTGAATACAGAATTTAACTGGGTCAATTCTCAGCTAGTGTGAGCCGCTTAGCATCACCTCCAGTTGAGAAAATAAAGGTACCATTATAGAAATTTATAGAACAACTACTAGACTTAGAATCACAGTGCAGAAATGCAGTTTATTAAAGAAAAATGCATAACCCCCTTCTCCCTTTCTCTCCCTTTTTTTCTACGTACACAAGCATATACTACACTGAGAACAGATGTAGGCAGGGGTCCCTATATCATAGAATTTGTAATTATTTTTTTGGAAAAAGGATGTTTCTTTAAACACTATAAAATATGCATATATGAATGTATGTGAAATATACTAAATGACTAGTGTTTCTTTAAACACTATAAAATATGCATATATGAATGTATGTGAAATATACTAAATGACTAGGTTTTTAAAACAGTTTTTGATATAACAGCATCTGATTTCTAAGTACTAATTTCCTTATCAGCCAGAGTTCAGTTGGAGAAGCAGGATGACATGAACAGTATAGAGAAAAGGTATATTTTAAAGAGATTATCCTTGTCTGAGGTGGCTGAAGATGAGGAAGTGAAGGTCTGGGATCAGGCATCAGAAGATCAAAGAAGGTCACTACTGGTCCACCTGAAATTCTCACACAGGTGGACGTCAGAGTTTTCAGACTAATAATTCAATAAGCCAATCATGGCCCATCACAACAGTGATAATGCTTCTCTGGGATATTTATATCCTAGAAGAAACTGAAGCAATTTTTCCAAGCTTCTAATTCATTATTCAGGGGTAATTTAAGAACCATGAAAAATAGTCAGAAATCAGTTTTCTTAATTCCCTCCATTGTTTCTCCCTTCTTAACTGCAGTTTTCCATGGGATCTGAGTGGTTTTGAGAGAACTGTGACAATTCAAAGGAAGCAAATGATTTTGTAAAATTTAGATACTATGAAGAATTTTGACATGGCTCAAGGACATGGTAAGAATACGAAGGCATGAGTTCAACAACAGCTCTACACATAAGAGAACATCATATTGACCATTGATTCTATATTATATCATGAACATTTCTTTATGTGGAGAGTGCTGACATTGATTAAACCTAGTGAAGTTCAGGAAAATGCTGCCTACGTGTGGAAACAGGTTAGCAACCCAAGGCCACTGCGTAAGCAGAATTATTTTTAAGATCCGTTGAGAGCTTCAATAGAACACAGAGCCATGCCACATAGAAAATGATGCATTGTTAAAGATTTATAGCAAAAAAGCACATGAAACATCAGTTGGGCTTCATTCATAGGAGTTGGGTTTTGGTATCTGTAGTTCGATTTTGATCTCATAGAGTTTGACTGTTACTTAAGATTTAGGCCGTTTTTGGAATCCTTGATTGAGGCAGCCCAACAAAATATGCAGCAGCAATTACGTTAACATTTAATGTGTTCTGATTATAATAGGTTGTAGAACACCAAAATGGTTTCTAGTACATTTATAGAAACATTTCTACATAATTAAAAGCCCAATTATGATTGTATGTGTCCCTAGCAAGTTAAATGCTCAAATAAATAAATAGGAATACAATTATTCATTGGTATTTTAAAATATGGACCAAAGAGCTAAATAGTTCTGCACTTGGCTGATATGCATTTCAGAAAAAAATAGCCTTGGAAAGTGGGCTGTAAATTGATTCAAATTTTAAGGTGAGTGAAGGTTAAGTCTAAACTGAACACATCACATATACACACAATCAGGTTTCTAAAAAGATAAAGGTCAAAATAATTGAATTGCATTTCTTAAAATGGGCATATCTATTTTTTTAGCTGATGATGCTCTAACTCTAATCAAGTAAATGTTAAAACAGCTGATATAATTTCCTATTAAACACATTTTTATTAAAGCAATAGCTATTTCATTAGATGATTATTATTGCAAAGTTTCCTTGCATTTAAATCAGAATTTTAGCCTTAGATTGACTCTAAGATGCTTTTAGAAAAGGTTGTTCATTTCACAATGCCATTTAAATTTCCACAGCTAGATTTTGAGCATATGGAATTTTTAGAGAGCAATTGCTATATAAATTCTAAAAGCTTCAAAGAGAATTCTAAATCTAAAGTTTGTAAAGGCAATTACATATCTAGAGATACTTCTAACATGTCTCCTACTTCATTATTTTGCCCTCTGAAAGTATAAATTGACCATGAGCAAATATCAGTTCATTGGGCCTTTCACTGTACATTTTAAATTACCTTGGAAATATTCACTGCTTGTTGTATTTTATATCCATGAAACTATTTTTGCATAATAGTTGTCAGATTAATCATATAATAATATGAATAACATCACAATGATGCCATAAACTGAGAGAAGGTGTGGGGGTTGAGGATAAATGGGGTTGAAACACTTAGCAGGGTGAAATTTGTTGGAAAACAATTAACCAAATATGTATGGATTTATTTTTGACTCCCTACTCTGTGTTATTGGTCTATGTATCTGTCTTTTACCAAAGCCACACATTCTTTATTAAATGTGAAATTAAATGCTTCATGTTAAATGAAAAATCAGAAATGAGAGGTCTCCAATATTTTAATTGTTTTTTCAATTGAATTGACCATTTATTTCCTTTGATTTTCCAAACACGCTTTCAATTTACACACACACACAACCTTACTGGCTTTACGATTGGGATCACATTAAATCTATATATCACTTTGGAGGGAACTGACTTTTGACAACCTCTTGTCTTCTACTCCATAAACACCATATCACTCTCCACTGACTTAATTTTTTAAAAAGTTCTATCCCATTTGGATATTTTCTCTACATTTTTATGTATGCCTTACTTTTATTTGAATCTGCAATTCAAATAAGTTCCTCAATACTTTTGTGGTTTTCTCTTCAACTCATGGGTAATTTAAAAGTTTGTTTTTTAACTTCCAAATATTGGGGGTATTCCACATATTTATTCTGTTATTCATTTAGAATTTAATTTGATTAATATCAAAAAAACATACCTTGCATGATTTATAATATTTTGTATTTGTCAGGGTTTGTTTTATGGTCCAGAGAATATGTATTATATAAATAGGTAGTATATTATCCTTGAAAAGAATTTGGTTCTCTTACTGTTGGTGTTTGGTATCAATGTCTAATACCTGATATATTCTGTCTAATTATTCTATTGATTAATGAGTAAAAGATATTGACTTTTCACTACAATTGTGGATTTGTCTATTTCTCTTTTTAGGTCCATTGTTTTGTGTTTCATGTATTTTAAAGCTCTATTGTTAGGTATATAGACATTGAAATTAAGTCTTCTTGATGAATTCAGCCCTTTATTGTTATGTAATGTTCCTGCTTATCCCTGGCAATCTTCCAGGTTCTAAAGTCTACTTTGTTTGACAACATTGCCATTCTAGCTAATTTTTTGTATTAGCGTTTGCATGGTATATCATTTACATTATTTTTTACTCTTATTCTAGTGATACTTTGACATATAAAGTAGATTCCATGTAGATAGCATATAATTAGAACTTGGTTTTAAATTGAATTAGACAATTTCTGTATTTTAAACTATTTGCACCTAGGGGTGTCCACTTATCATTAACTTAATTATTGATATGAGTACATTTATATTTTTCTCCATACTAGTTATCTCTATTTGTTTTTCCCCATTTCCATCATAGTCTGCTTTTATTGTAATTGAGCATTTTTATTCATACTATCTTCTCCGTTAATTTATTACTTATATCGGTTTCATTACAATTTCTAATAGTGACTTTATATACCTGTGATTTATTATGATCTATTTTAAAATAATATTATATCACTTCATGTCTACTATAAGAACATCTAATGGTATACTTTCAACACGTTTCAGCTATCCACTGTGCTATGATTATATATTTTATTACTATATAATTAGTCTCATGACACATTATTATTTTTTGCTTCAGGTAATACATGGTTTTTTTCAAGAATGATTACAAATAAGGATAAAACGTCTTTTATATTTATCTTCATTTCCACCATTTCTGGAGTTGTTTACTTATATGAGCCAAGTTTTTGTCTAATATATTTTTCCTGTCTGCAAAGTATTTTTGACATTTTTTTATATTGATCTGAGCAGACAAATTCTCTCAGATTTTTTTATCTGAAAATGTCTTTGTCTTGTCTCCATTCTTATATGGTATTTTCACTGGGTATAGAATTCTTGTTGGCAGTTATTGTTCTTTCAGCACTTTAAAGCTGTCATAGCATTATTTTCTAACCTGCATAATTCTGACATGAACTCTGCTTTAATTTTTATTATTGTTTTTATATATGTAATATGTGTTTTTCCTATGGTGACCTTCAAAATGTTCTCTTCATCTTTGATTTTCAGTAGTTTAAATAAGATATGCCTGGAATGTTGTTGCATTTATCCCTTTTGGAGTGCTCTGAATGAAAAGACGTTATGTTTCATCTCTCCTTGAAGGTGCATATCCTTCTTCAGAATTTAGACTACTTGGTTGCTTTGCAAACCCAGCTCTCTGATAGGTTTAACTAAAATTATTCATTTGTAGTGTACCCAAATCCTTTCATTATTAGATTGAGGGCTATACTTTTTTTTATTTTTTTGCTTTTTTTTATTCTCAATGGAAGCAAAATATTTATAGCCAGCATTTGTACTTTGGTGTCCGGCTTCCATTGCTCAACATTGTTTGTTTATGAAATTTATACATGCCATTTCAGGTAGTAGAAGTCCATTCTTTTTCATTGTTAGTCATATTCTGCTGTACAAATATTCTATAATTTATTGGTACATTCAACAGTTGATAAATGTTTGAATAGTATCTGATTTGGGTCAGTTATTAACAAAGCTGCTATGAACATTTTTATGCACATGTTTTTGTGACAACACACTCAGATTTTGTGATGAAACTGATTTGACATAAATAGGTATATGCTTACCTTGGTAGGTAATCCAAAAGTTATACAAAGACATTGAAACAATTAGCATACTTATTGCAAAGTGGACAGTTTTAGTTTCTTCAAATCTTTGCCAACATTGATATTGATAGTCTTTTAAATATTATTAATATTGAGTATACTCAGTAATAATTGTGAGTAGCATTAATTTGAGCTTATGCATTGATTTTAGTCTAATGCTAGAAGAAAACTTTGATTCAGTTTATAAATACTAATTTAGTTATTTCCTTTTTTTTTCCTCCTTAGACTAACCAATATCTCCTTTGACTGAGAGAGAGGAAATCAGTCAATCTGGTTTCTTTTAATGCTTGTATTTTAGAAGATTAGAAAGCATTCGAAATAACAGATAAACACAAAAAATAAAATTTGCAGACTACCTCTGGATTTCAAACTTTCTTCACGTCTATGAATATTATATAGGAATTACATTTATGAATAAAATTCTAGTTCATGTCATATAACATCCTAATAACACTTCCCAAAGGGGATGTAAATTTCAGCTTAGGCAGAGGAAGCTATTCAGAATACATATGTGAATATTCTTCAGCTCTTATCACATTATTTAAAATCATTGATTTCATAATGTGCTCTGCATATACTTGAACTAAAGCCATTCTGAAGCCAATATGTCAGGGTTGCACAAACATGTTTTTCAGAAAGCAGGTATAAATTGATTAGCTTTCCCTTTTTAATGGGTTTGTCATGTAACTAAACTATTGGTTTCAGCTTATGTATAATGGTTACCTTGCTCTCAGTCCAAGAATAATGTGTCAATATTTTAACTTAATCACATGAAATAATTTTGTCATGACTTCATATCCAATACTATGGCAGAGAAGGAGAAAAATAAGTACTTTTCTTTACATTAGAGGTTGGCCAAGTGTACACAGAACATACTCTGTTATACGTAATAGGAGAAAAGAAATTCAGTTAAACTAGCAAAAGGGAAGCAGCTTCTGAGTTAAAGTGTGTTTGGATTCTTTATCCATATTATCAACGGCAAGCTGCCTCCCCTGCCAAGAACTCACCAAATGATAAATGCCTGATATTCAGTGAATCGGACATTTAGAAAGGACAAAAACAATAGAGGTCTCCGGGCCTTGTTCCAGTTTCTAGGATTGAAATTAACGTCTGCAGACCATACTCGTCTTCCAGACTAACCATAGCTTATTATTAACTGATAATGCGGGATGAAATATTGGCTACATTATGCGGAGTCATGTGAAGTACATGATATGAATGCTAAGAACAAGCCATGTTAATATCTCTTTTGAAACTTCATCCCATATTCTAACATTATAATTAAAAGTTACTGTTTTCCAAAGTGATAGTGTTTAATCATTAGACAGTGGCACATCCAATGTAAAAAGTGAACGCAATCTAAGGTCACCTCATAGGTCCTTAAGTATGGGCATATCACGCTGTTCCAGGCGTGGCAAATAGGTATGTATCTTGTCCTAGCTTCCTGATACGTTAATGTGAGATAATGAAACATTCACACCCCATTTTCCCATTTTGCTAGAAGCTCTAATATTCTAATTAATTAAATATCTATTTAAAAGACACATGCAGAAATGTATGGTCTGTTGAGAGAGGTAGGAAAGCAATGAGCTTTAAGCTAATTAGGAAAATAACAGAATATAAAAAAAATCACTACAAAATACAGTGGAAAGTTTAACTTTGGCTTCAGAAATGACGCTTAGGGTCAGTGTTTGCAACATCAATTATTATTGAATAGAAAAGATTTAAAACTACTGCTTAGTAATGATTTACGATCAGGACAATGCCCTGATAACAGAGAAGTGACTACAGTGCATATCGCCACTTCAACTGACAAGTGTGTGTGTAAAAACTTGGTAGCACACTGAACAAAAACATCTGCAATTCATATAGAGATACTCAGTCATATAGTTTCATTTGGCAAAATATAAAATCAAAAAGATGTAACTAGGGATAAATTTGTGGTAACAGTGACCTGAAGAGAATCCCTTCCAAGAGACTGCCAGTGAGTAACACGTTTTTGGTGCTTCGGTGCATTAAACAATTACTGTGTGCAAGGTGATGTTCTGGTGTTGGGGGAACAGTGAAGGAGGCAGAGAAACCGTTGCTTTTCTGAGCTCATGGGCTCAAGCAGAGATGACAGATAATAAACAGGCAAGCAAGAAAATATCATGTAACCAGAGCAGAGATGGGTGCTCACCCAGCAGAGGGGTGATGCAATGTAGATACTGGACTGGGTATCGGAAATATTCTTGACATAAATTGATAGGATTTCCTATATAAAAATGTCCATACTTATACAAATATGGTCATAGAATATAATATGTTTGTGCACATTATATATAAATATATAGACATATTTTTGAGAACTTAATTGTATTGCTTTTGAAGTTATTTCTTTTATATCATCCCCAGCTCTACAGACAGTGTAACTATGTGGTACAACTTGCGGTTCTTTCCATCTTAAATATTTAGATGTTGCCTTACTCGAGTGTCTAAGCAAATACATCCAATTCATTATTTAATTAGGAAAGCTTGCTCTTTGTGATCATAACAAAGAGAGCTAGAGAGTTTTGTTATTACATAAACTGAAGTGAGAAGGAAAATACGAGATAAAGCATTCTTGAGATTCATAGCATGGTGAAATTCACAAAACTAGCTACGTCATTAATTGCCTGCTGATAGTCCAGCAATGCGTGAATATTTAACTCTCAAAAACTAACAGGGTTTTTGGGGGACACTGTAATAGCATACTCAATAAAATATACCAAAAAAAAATAATAAAATAAAATAAATAAAAAATAAAGACAGTATTAAAAAAACAACTAAGGGACTATGTAATGATCTGAACAGTGGTTAGTGCACCAATTCATCTTTTCTCTCTCTTGATCTTTTTTCATCTCACTCTCTATTTCTGCTCCCTTCCTGTTCTTTCGCAGAGGACACTTCCTCTGTCTCTCTGTCCCTTTCTCTGCCTGTGTCTGTGTATGTCTGCCTCCATTTCTTTCTCTTCTTTCTACCCTTTCCCTTTATTTGTTTAAGTCATTAAGAACATCATTTTGGATATTGTATACTCTGATTTATTTAAGTATTTCCCCTCTTCCTTCCTCCCAGCTTCTCTCATGTTCTCAACCTCTATGTTCTCCTTGTGTGTATATACAAATGACCTTCTTTTTTAAATCACTAATATCCTTAGTTGTATTTATTAACAAAGTAATGGTCATTTGAGACAGGCATTGTACAAAAATTAAGTACCCCAGCATATAGTACCTAATATATGTACATGCATACAGTTACTTGGCCATAGGCTTCTGCTCTGTGTAACTGACTGGCATTCCAGGAAGATCTCCTGGCATCAGTCACCATCTTGTACACAACAGAATGAAGGCTTTGATCTTTATTGGAGAGAGATTTATAGTGTTCTGTCAGCACTGTAATGGCATAAACCCTATCACTCTATCACCCCATCTTTTTTCTAGCTCCGCTGATGCAACAAATAGTGTTCCATGTTGCACATGTTGCTCAAAACCTCCTGCCTCCCACTGCATACCTCACTTAGGTTATCTGCCCAGGGCTCGCTCTTACCACTAAGGCTCGGTTACCCAGGGCCTACTCAGCACCCATGTATTACCCTCTTGGCTGGATCAGTGAGATTTTAGGCTTCTAGCCAGCAGGCAACCAGGCCACTGGCCAATTGCTTTTTGCTGACTCCTCTCCCCCTGCAGTTGGTATCATGTGCAGTGAAAGCTGCGACTCCCCTGGGTTGATCCGGGTTAGGAAGCAGCTATGTGAGGGTCAGGTAACAGAATCTAGAAAAGTGGTGATAGTTCATGTCCAATGGACAAACTCTGAGTAATGAAGGATGGAAGATGGAAGGCTGGCGAGGGAATTCCCTTCCACCTCCAGTAACTATTCAGATGCCCCGTGTTTCCACGTGGCTTCTCTTGAGTCATGCGGCCTAAAAAAGCAGCCGTACTTTCTAAGGAAGTTTTGGCTCACTTGCTCATTTACCTTCTTATGTTTGCTTTCTGACCTTTTTCTTTAGTCTTACGTTTCTGGGCTAGTACTCCCTCTAAAACGTTTGTTTCAGATTTGCTTTTCTAGGAAAACCATGGTAAGAAACTCACCCTGAAATTTTCATGACTAATCAATCGACAGTGGTCAGAAAACCAAGTCAGGCCAATTGGATTTCGAGCCACAATATTTTCCCAATGTGCTGGTGGAAAGCTGAGTTTTAAGCTAATCCAGTATCTTAGAGAAAAGTGGTCTGAAAGATCATAATAAATGCTCACAATTAAACAGAAATAAATTGAGGGCTGGGGGAAGGAGAAAGGGAGATGAGACTACATGCGTTTCAGCTTTCCCAAGATTTAGCTTCTTAGCAGCTCTACTCCATTTTTTTGTTTGTTTGTTTTTTTGTTTGTTCATTTTTAGCTATCCCGTGCCTCCATCAATAAATCTACCATTTAGCTGGGGTTCATTTAGTGAGGTTTCAGGAACTTGCAAACAAACTGTGGTATTGAGTATTCTGTAGCCAAACCCAGAGTCCATTATCTGGCTTTCTTTTCAGGTTGCCTATCAAGGGTCATTTTTGCCATATTTCATCCAATAGCCATTAGGTTTCACCATTTTAGCATCACTCTTGCCATGATGAATCTGTTTCTCCTGACTCTGGGTGCCATTTGTTTTTTCCTCCTTTCTAAATTTCGAAAAATTTTGGAGGAAAAGAAATTAATACATTTGAGGTTGGATGTGCATCAACAACAATAAATTCCAGGTATTTCTTGTTCTGTGCTTCCCACACCGCTGAGTCTCACTCTTCACCCCATCCCCCAAGGCCAAAAGGACAGGAAAATATGCCTTGGAAGTGAACAAAATTAGAATTTGATGAGAGTCAAAAATTTTCTTCTTCACTTATTAACTGGAATTGGACTCATTCTTAACATATCTGAGTCTCAGTTTTCTCCAAAGTAGAGTGCATATTAAATGAACTAAGATACTATTTCAGGTGTGTAATAATGCTTGAAACTTAATATGTACTCTGAGCAACTTATGGTCTTTGTATTTGTCATATCTAAGTAATCTATGCAAAATGATTAATTATTTTTCACTGTAGAATTATAACTTCTTTTCATGGTTTTTGAAAACTATTTCTAATTTCAAATATTAAAGCATATATATATATATCCCGAAGTTCCCAGATAACCTCATTCATCTGTCATACTTTTTGCTAATGTCTACGCTCTAGTACTTTTCTGTGAATGTTTATTTCTTACAGTGGTTTCTGAAATATCACATGCTAATTAATCACAGAAAAGCGAGCCACCTAACTGCAGGAGGCACTCTGGCATTCCGAGAGTGCGAAGTTCATCCCGCTCCCACTTCCACAGTCAGCTTCGATAGTTCTGCTTTCTTTTGCCCGGACGTGGCTCCCCAGCTTCCGCGGCCGACCCAATCGCGCTGCAGCCTCACCCCCACCCCCTGGGGAGGCTCCTGTTCTTTGTCTGATGGACTATGCTGAGTCTGCCTGATGACTTTCATTAGGGATGTTCATATAGACAGATAATAGCTTTGGTTCCCTTCAGAGGAACAGGCGGGGTATCAAAGGTCCTGCCCTGGAGGAGGCCGCTGAGAGGTCCCGGACTGGGAGCAGGTCCAGGCTGCCCTCTGGTGGTCACACGTGGGGCCAAGGAGGGTGAAAACACTTTTCAGGACAGGAAGATAAACTTCAGAAGCAAAGGACAGCCTGAAACAGCATCGCTTCAGCAGGCAAAGGAGAAAATTCAGGACTTCGTGACTACCATGGCCAGGACCTGGCCTATCTACCTAGTTATCTTGTCTACTACCAGGTAAAGACCTGGACAGTGAGCCTAGAGAAGTGCTGGAGGCGGAATGCGAATCGGACTGCTCATTTGCTGCTGGTTCAGGATTGTCTCATTCCCTCACCATTGGTGGGTGGGGGTCAGGGAGGAGAATGCACTTGTTTGCATGGAACGACCATTTGCAAAGGAATAGACAGATGATAAAAGTATCATTTATGACACCCCTAATGATGACAAAGAATGTCTTACATCACTGTGAGTTGCAGAGGGATCAATAAAACATAAAAGGTAGCTATCAAAGTTCAAGTGAAACTTTACTGCAGTGGAAACAGAGTACATACGAGCAGAAGCTGTCATCTGTCACCAGTTCAAATTCCAGGCAGTACCAACAGAAGAATCTAGTGTGAGTGATGTTAATAAAAACACTTATTCTTATAGCATGGGTTTTTAGTACCAAATATTCAAAATCTTTATTTAGGAATTGGGAGAAAAGTAAATTCCCTGTGAGTGTATGTCATAGCAACTACTACCAAGAAAATTCAGTATGCTTAACCTAAATTTTTAGACCTTAGAATATACTAGATAAATTATGTGTGGAAATAACTGGTTGCAAACTGAAATACAGAGTATATTTAAAATGCAATTTTTAAAAAATAATTTGCATAATGCATATTTAGATGTTGAGGGAAAATCTGGCCTGGCTTAACTGTTACTTAGGTTTTCTCAGCAATTTCTATGATCACTGTGAATCAAATAGTTTCACCTAATTTTTGAGAACACACATAATTTCACCTAGTTATTTAAGAACACACATATTAATTCCACCTAATTACTTAAAAACACACATTGTTTTTCATAGTATATTTTTTCATCATTTATGCTAAAGAAAAAAAGAACAATTAGAGGGAGCATTAAGGAGTGATTGGGTGTAGCCTGTCCAACTACCACAGGACCTGGATGTCTGCCAGGAGACACAAAGTGCTTTTCTACACACGGCATTCACCACAGGATCCCTGGATGCATTTTGTGAGCCAAAGAAATCATGTGACACCCAATCCAATCAGTCACCCCTGAGTCCTACTGATGCTACACATTTAGGAGGGTGCAAATTGCACACCGGTGGACGATGCCTGGTATGTGGAAAACACACTCAGACCACTGGGCATTTAGACACCTGAGTCTGAGAAGAAGAAAGTACTCGGTAATGCTGTTGGAAAAGCCACTGCCTACATTTTAAGTGGAATTGATTCACAGAAGTAAGAAATAGCCTCATTTCAATAGCCTCATTGGTGTATAATTTAAGGAGTTGAAGTCCTAAATGGTTTAGGACAAAAATCCTAATTTTCAATTTTAGAAGCTTTAAGTGTGTGGACCATGTCTTTTGCTGACTGTAAATCCCTGTGTGGAGATTAGCATCCGAGTATAGCCAGCACACAGTGGCTGATGCATCTAGATCTTCCCGTAGCTAAGAACGGATCAAAGTTTCAGGTTCCTGATTTTTGGAATTAGCAAGAGAGGTTTCCTAATAAAGAATTGTTGCTCTAGGTGACTGTAAGAGTCTGCAATTAATGATGATCAGGAAAAAGGGTAAAAACTGGTCAACAGTGGTTAATTTGATTTGAAGGAAGTTGTTGAATTGGTGTGCAAATGTTTTCAACAGACCAAAGTGTAGAGCAAGAAATAAATGTTACATTGCTATTCCCCCCTATTATTTATTTCTCAGACACAAATAAGACATTTAATAGCTAAAATATCCATTATTGCAATAGAAGGGTCTATAGTCAGGTCTTAGAAACTATTAATTTTATGTATTAACAAGTATACAATAAGATTAAAATACTCCTTACTTTTCTGCTCCTCAACCCTCAGCTCCTAACACTTCTTTCTCATTCATAACAGATGATTGCTTTTAAATTCAGAGGTCATAGAATCCTTGAGATGAGAACTTCCACAATTTGTTACTGTTCACAAACCTACAATTTTTAAAAATTTTTTAAAAAGTGTTGTAAAATACATGTAACAAAATTTTTACCGTGTTAGCCATTTTTAAGTGTGTAGTTCAGGGGGAATAGTGCATTTGCACTACTGAGCAAGCATCCATCTCCAAATCTCTCTTCGTCTTGCAAAACAAACTTTACCCACTAAATAGTATCACCCAATTTCTTCCTACCCTGGTTTCTGGCAAACGCCATTCTATTTTGTGTCTCCATGGCATTGGTCGACTTTAGGCATTTCATGGAAGTGAAATCCTTTTGAGACTGGCTTATTTCACTTAGCAGAAGATCCCTGAAATGCATCCATGGTATAGGTCAGAGTTTCCTTCCTTTTTAAGGCTCAATAATATTCTTTTGCATGTATATACCATATTTATTTATTCATCCATTGATGAATATTTGGGTTGCTCCCACCTCTCGGCTGTTGCAAATGATGCCTCTATGAATGTGGGGGTACAGATGTCTCTTCAAGACTTTGTTTTCCATTATTTGGGGTGTATGCCCAGCATTGGAATTGGGAGATTCAAAGGTTATTCTATTTTTATTTTTTTGAGGGAACTTCCATACTGCCTCCCATTGTACCCACACCATTTTACATCCCCACCAACAGAGCACCAGGGTTCGAACTTCTCCACAACCGTTCCCACCCTTCTGATTTTCTGTCTTTTCAATAGTAGCCCTCAAAATGGGTGAGGGGTGGTATCTTGCGGTTTTGATTTTCATTCCCCTAATGACTTGAACATCGTGTTTCATCTACTTGTTGCCCATCTGTATAAACCCGTGACCCTGATTATATTCCCAGCTATCCCTTCATGCTGTTACATAATAACCACCATATATTTGAAAGTCTACTATGTAAGAGAAATGGTTTTGAATGCATTACAAGTACTGGCCCACTTTATCCTAGCAACAACCATATGAAAGAATTATCATTGTTCTCATTGTTTTTCACTGTTCACATTTTTTCAACAGAGAAATGGACACAGACAGATAAATTATTCAACCCAGGTTGCACAGCTAGTAAGTCTTACCAATTGAGGCATTGAGGCATCCCTCCTACTGTCTGTGGTTAATCCTTCCAACTTGATCTGAGGATTCTATTTTCTCACTCATGTTGTCCATTAATTCATAAGTTATGTCCTTTCTTTTAGTTCACATTTGACTAGCATCTTACATACTACCGGTACCATACATTCAAGTATATGTGATTATCTCATTTTACCTTTCATTAATTCACATCACTTCATCTTATCACCAAAAATGAAAACCTTCTCTGAACCAATATTTAAGTTTATCCCTTTCAAGCCTATTTTCATAGTCAAATTCCTTTGCTCTCTGTTTACTTTTCTTGACCTCCCAGCCTTTCCTCATCTCACAGCAGCCTGGTTTCTCCATATTCCATTCCACTAGTCCTGATTTCAATGAACACTCCGCTTCGCTAGCTACAAAGGGCATTTTCATCTTCTTTACTCTCAGCAGCATTTTCTCCTCTCATTGCTCATTCCTGAAACTCTTCCTGGTTCAGCTGAGAATACACTCCGGTGGTTTCTTCCCAGTTCTCAGACCAGAGACTTCTCAGTCCCCTTTGCACCTTTTTTTCTTGCCTATCCCTTAAGTGCTGAAAGCCCTTAGGGTTCTTCCTTAGAACCCTTCTCCTAGTCAGTTCCGTGTTTTCCTGTACCTTCCATTATACAGTAATATATATGCTGATGTCTTCCAAATTTGAAGTCCTGCATCTGATTTCTCTCTTACCCACATAAGCTTCAAGCTGTATATCTAACGGCTTACTGGTCTCCCTTATTTTCTTGTCCTTCAATATTTATAATATTTCTCCCCAAACCATTTATGACCTCTGTATTTCCTATCTAATAATTGCTAAAATCATCTACACAGTCACACAAGCCTGAGCTTAACCCTATCCCTTTCTCAATGGCTAACTTTAGCCAGTCATCAACTTTTACTTATTTTCTGTCCTACATACTTCTCATACCTAGCCACCTTTCTTCTTCAGGGAGGAAACATTTGTAATCTTTTAAAAAAAATTTTATTTGAGTATAGTTGGTATATAATCTTAGAGTGATTTATATTCGTTTCAGGTGCACAGAATAGTAATTAATATTTTTATACAAATACCATATGGTGATAATGTGGTATTTGTGGTCACTCCACTAATTCTACTATCATCTGTCACTGTGTAAAATTATCACAATGTAGTGACTATATTCCCCTTCCCCTTTTCACCCATTCTCCCACCCCCTCCCTCTAGTAACCATCCTATTGGTCTCCTTCTATGAGTCTGTTTTTGTTTTGTTTTGCTTTGTTTTTTTAGCTTCCACATGTAGGTAAAACCATATTGTATTTGTCTTTCTCTGCCTGACTGATTTCACTTAGCAAAATACCTCCCAGATCCATCTACGTTGTTGCAAATGACAAGATTTCATTCTTCTTTAATCTGCAATAACATTCTGTTGCGTATACATATGTACATGTGTGTGTACACACACACACACACACATACACATACTACATGATCTTTGTGGATTCTTCTACTGATGGACACCTAAGTCCCTTCCATATCTACTGTAAATAATGCTTTAATAAACACAGGGGTGCATATATCTTTTGAAATTAATGTTCTTGTTTTCTTTGGGTAAATATCCAGAAGCGGAACTGCTAGGCCGTATGTTATAGCTAATTTTAGTTTTTGATTGGCCCATTTTCTGGGTCTTGAATGTGCCAAATTAGTTTCTTTCCTGGGGTATTAGTGGTAACTGCTTCTACTCAAAATATATTTCTCTCCTGTCTCATAGAGTTGCCTCTTTAAAAAAATTTCCTTTAAAATATATTTTATTTTTATCTTTCATTTTTTATTTTAAATGCCACTTATAAAAACTTCTATAATAAGTATATAGTTATGTGTCTTTTGTCACTCCTTTCTGTGACTCAAATATAATCTACCAAACTATAAAAACCTTTTCTTCTAATGGTGGTCTCAGTGGAATATCAATGTATTATGTAATGTGTATTCATAAGCATTCTTAAAATTATCATTAGATAAAAACTTACGATGTCTGATAGGTACACCTTCACATATCACTGGTAAAATGGTTTCTCTGTCACAAGGTTACAAATCTCCACAAAGCAGTTCTTGTTTAGGATAGGCAAAATCTATTTTTGAGTTTATTTGCTAAGTATTCATTTTCTTTTTAATGTTCTAGCATAAAAATTATAAAACATAATTTTACTTAGTGGAATTTTATCCTTTAGAGAACACAAAAATTGTGAACTATTTTTCTACCTTTATTACCTATAAAAAAATTTAAAGTCCCACCAAAAATAGTCTTTATTGTTAATGTTTGTTTTTCATGCACTGAAGAGAGAGCATAGGAAATAGATTTTTAAAATTACAACCTAATTTGGGAAAAAAAAATAAATGGAAGATGGAAATAAATATATCAATCTAAAACCACACATAAATACAGCAGGAAATACAGGGTGGGGCAAAAGTAGGTTTACAGTTGTAAGTACACAAAACAGTTATTCTTATTATTTGTTAATACAAGTTACTTATTAATACAAGTTATTCTTGCATTATTAGTTATTGTATTATTTTGAACAGCTATAAACCTGCTTTTGCCTTACCCTGTATATTAGCTATAATTATTTTAATTAAAATGGAACGGTTCCACAGATTTTGTACTTATTGAGGATAAATTGTTATCTTCTTTTTTTAATAGGCTTAGTTTTCCTGATTTTTAAGTTCCCAGTAAAACTTGATGGATTTCCCATACAGTCCCTGTCCCCACTCATGCACGGCCTCCCCAATATCAACATTCCCCTCAGAAAGGCACTTTTTAAATTAATGAACCTACACTGACACATGATTATCACCCAAATTCCATAGTTCACATTAAAATTTACCCTTGGTGCTGTACGTTCTATAGGTTTAGACTAAGGTATAATAACATATATCTATCACTATAGTGCAATACAGAGTAGTTTTACTGCCCTAAAAAATCTCTATACTCTGCCTATTTACTCCTCCCTACCTTTTAACTCCTGGCAGCCACTGGTTTTTTCCTGCCTCCGCAGTTTTACTTTTTACAGAAAGTGATATAGTTGAAATCATACAGTATTTAGCCTTTTCAGATTGGCTTTGTTCACTTAGTAGTGTACATTTAAGTTTCTTCCATGTCTTTTCATAGTATGATGGTTCATTTCTTTTTCATGCACAGTAATATTCCATTGTCTGGGTATACTACAATTTACCCATTTACATACTTAGGGACATCCCGGTGGCTTCCAATTTTTTGGTAATTATGAAAAAAGCTGCCGTAAACATCCACGTCCACATTTTTGTGTGGACATAAGTCTTTAACTCCTTTGGTAAATACCAAGGAGCACAGCAACAGATTGTATGATAAATTATGTTTAGTCTTATAACAAACCACCACCTTGTCTTCCAAAGGGGCTGCACCATTTTACATTCCCATGAGCAATAAATGAGAGTTCCTGTTGCTCCTCCATCCTCACCGGCACTTGGGGTCAGTGTTCCAGATGCTGGGCATTCTAATAGGTGTGAAACAGTATCTCATCATTCTCATTTGCATTTTTCTGACGACAGGAGGTGGGGCACCTTTTCATGTGCTTGTTTACCATCCACTTATCTTCTGGAAGGTGAGGTTTATGTTAAGGTCTTTGACCCATTTTTAAATCAGGTTGTTTTCTTATTGTCAAATTTTAAGAGTTATTTGTATATTTTGGATAGAAGTCCTTTATCAGCAAGGTTAATTATTTCTTCATATACTATTTCTTAGCTAAAAAGAATACAAATGCACTGCAAATACTGTTCTGTGGTCTATTGTCAAGGGAGTCATGAGGACTTTGTAACCTTTAAATATACAGAAGCATTAAGTTGCTATGTAGGAGGAAATTATTTACATATTAAGTATGTCTAATTATTTCACCCTTTGGTTGAACTTAGTGTTTATATATATAAATTCTAGGAAAATGCTTTTTTAAAAATTTTATTCACAGAAAAAAATAATGTTACTTCTTCCTACCATCCAAGGAAAACTGAGGAGGAATTCTGTAATCATACCAGCCTGAATGTTAAGTTCTTCGCGGTGGCTAGTAGCTCACAGGACTTCTCTGTGTGAAGTTGCTATACTTTGCATTTCGGACTTTGTAAGATAATTTAGGACCTCTTAGAAATGTTCAGTATTCGACTGCTATGTGATATTTGGAGTGATACTCTGATTAAATTGGACGTAAGCCTAGGAAGTTGAAAATCAGAAAAAGCAAGGTGGAAGGTGTCGATTCTCAGTGGTTCACAAGAAGGCTCTGTGGAGTTCCGATGAAGCAGTGGAGGAAGCAAGCCCGTCCCACAGGGCAAACTCGGAGTGGCAGATTTCATTCTCCAGTGCTGGGAAAGGAAAGATTCCCCCCCCCCCCACCTCAACTGTTTGCTTTTATTGACCCACTGGTGAAAATACATTAACTTATGCATTATTCAGAGGGCAGGCACTAAATGTGTGCAGGCAGTCAACACTCCAAGGGCTTACTGTGGCAAGTTAAATAAATTAGGCTTTCATTATTGAGTCTTAATAGACACCAGGGAGATTTTTAGGTGCTGCACATCTAAGTATGATCTGTTTAAATTGATGAATGTTTTCCCCCAAAATAATGTGGAGCAATTTGTTAGAAAGTTAATGTCTATTCTCATGACCTTATTGATCTTGGAAATGGTTTCAACTGATGGAATGTGAACAAATCGATTCTCTGGGTTTTCTGAGTAAAGGTTGCTTTTTATAGAATGGAATCCTCTTAGATGTTGTGTGTGTATTTAATATGAGAACATCATGACATGTCTAACCATAGAGAGTTGAGGGGATGGATTCTTATCCTTCCGGTCAAAATAAAATTCAATCACCAGTATCATTGGGTACCTGCCACTCCTGCTTAGCTGTGGCTCCTGTTGGAGTGTATATATTTTCTCAGACTTTCATATTTATTTGCTTGTCATGATTGTTTGATATTCACCTGACAAACTATACCAAATAACTGATATGAACAAATGCCAGGGGATGTCAGGGGTGAAATAGGATGACAATTGTGTGTATCACCATTTTAAATGGACTGTCTTACTCTGCTGAGTATTGTGATTTTGTTCTTTTCCTACCTGTCACGCTTGATTAGCTGGATCCCGCTTTAGGTCTGTGATGTTTTGAGTTACCCTCTATCCTCTCTATTTAGTGAAATGGAGCCTCTGTGATTACAAAAACATTGGTTCACTTGAATTTCATTTGCTAGCTCTGGAACTAAAGATGACCGAGGAAATATGTGAACCTCTGATCAAATTTTGAGAATAATTTTTTAAATGTGTATTTATTAGGAAAAGAGTAAGCACATTTACAACTGTTCAAACTCTGGAGTTGTTTTAGACTGGTATACAAATATTTTATTTTGTGTTATCAGAATCAAATAGGATTACGTTAGAATAAAATTTTCAGATACATGAAGCATAATTATGGCCTATTATGTCATTAAATAGTTTTCCATAAAAATCTATCCAAACATCAATATTCATTCACTCTTAAATAAGGAAAACTAAATTTAATTTTAAAAAATACTTGAAACCTTAAAAGTTTACTTTCTTTTACCCTGAATTGTTAGTTTTTACTTCTGCTTCCATTTTGTTTTTGTCCTTGCCTTTAGTGGTCCTCAAGGTTTTATGGTTTGTTTCCTGAAGCTATTATGAAATTTCTATAAGGCAGTAAAAGGAAATATGTGTTTGAGTGAATTAGGAAATTAGGCCTTAAAGGTAAAACAAACAGGTATGTATGCATGTGAGTAGGGGGCAGTTTATGGCTGCCACTTCCATATCTGAGATCCTGCTTTTGCATATTTTAAACTTTTCATCTGTGTTCTGAATGGTAGGGTCTGCCTGGAGGCAGACTTCCTAATAAGTAGGATATTATGAAGATGTTTGCTTTTTATTCCTCAAAAATTTTCCTAAAATATGAGACAAGCCCCAATAAAGATAGACAATAGTTCTCATTGGGGTTTAGACAGCAGGCTTTGCAAATCAAAATACAGCCTGCAGCAAAAGCAGAGATATTCCCTCTTTTTGCACTTAAAATTCAGGAAATGACAGAAAAATTAAATGGCACTATAAATCAAATGTATAAACATAATTTAAACTCACACTCTGACTTTATAAGTCTTTAAAGTTTAAGGGATTTCATAACTGCTTATTTTCTACACTTATTCAAAAGTGGCAGTTTCACATAAAACTTGAAGGAAAAGTAAAAGTATTACTTTATAGACCTGAGCAGACCTAACTCATTTAGATATGCTATGGTTTTCAAATGCTGATATACAAGACAATCACGTGGGCACGTGTTTAAAAGGCAGACTTCTGCATAATTTGATAGTTCTTAGACCCCAAATCTAAATTTTCATGACCACCACAGGTGATTCTAATCCAGGTTTATTCTTAGACTACACTTTAAAAAAGTGGTCAAGAGCCTTGTTACAAAAGTATAGTCTACAAGTATACAAGTATATTACTACTTGTATAGTAATACAAGCAGCACCTGGGAGCTTGTTGGACATTTAGATATCTCAGGTTTCATATAAGAAAATGTATTTTAACAAGATCTTCAGCTGATTCATGAGCATGTTGTTAGAGCTCTGGGTTAGAGCTATTAATTGCAAAGTCAATTAGCTTTATAAGTTATTTTGAAAGTACCTTGGAAATCTACATTAGTGGGTAAAATATATTCAGATACAACCAGCTGCCTCAGGAACTGGAGAACTTTGCATCAGTCAAAAAGAAGATGCTTTGAGTTCAGGTGTTTGTGTCAGTACTAACACTGGGTTTTCTTCCAGTGTGCAAATGTGTAAATCCTCCTGTTTGCAGGTCTCCCGAGACACGTTTGCTTATGAAATGCCAAGGAACAGAATTTGAGATGTGAATTCTGACAGTTATCAACTCTTTGGCCAGAAATATTTATTAGCCTCAACAGGGTTTGCAACTTACTAATTCCCTTTGAAGCAATGGATCATGGCTCCCCTACAAAATACAGCATGTAATGCAGGTAACACTTTTGTTGGGATTTTTTTCTTTTTGGAAGACTGTAGTATAGTTTCATTTTATTTAATTAATTAATACATTTTATTTCTAGAGTGTTTTAGGTTCACAGAAAAACGGAGTGGAAGGTAACCAGAGTTTCCATATACCACCTGCACTCCCCACTCAACACTCAATGCACACACAACCTCTCCCACAACGGACATCTCCCACCAGTGGTACATTTGTTACAATAAATAAAACTACATTGATAGGTTATTATGGACCGCAGTCCATAGTTACATTAGGGTTCAATCTTGGCATTGTACATCCCATGGATTTGAAAAATATATAATAATACATATCAACCATTATAGTATAATAGTTTCCCCTGTGCTCTGCCTATTCATGCATTCGTACCCTCTGCCCCGGCAAAAAAACTGATCTTTACTGTCTCTGTACTTTTACCTATTCTAAAATGTCTTACCATTGAAACCGTATAGTACGTGTTCTTTAGAGACTAGTCCTTTTCCTAAGTAATATGCATTTAAGTTTTCTCCATGTTTTTTTCATGGCTTGATAGATCATTTCGTATTAGTGCTGAATAATATTCCATTCTCTAGATTTACCACAGTTGACCTGTTAAAATACTGAAAGAAATCTTTGTTGCTTCCAAGTTTTGGCAATCATGAATAAAACTGCTAAAAAATATCCATTTGTAGGTTTTCATGTCAATGTAAGTTTTCAACTTCTTTGGGTAAATATTAAGGAGTGTGAATGTTTGGTAAGAGTATACTTAGTTTTGTTAAAAACTGTCAAGCTATCTTCCAATGCAGTTGCACCATTTTGCATTCAAACAACCAATGAATGAGAGTTCCTGTTGCTCTGAAACCAAACCAGAATTTGGTGTTGCCAGTGTTTTGGATTCAGCCATCCTTACAGGTGTGTGGTGGGTATCTCAATACTGTTTTAAATTGTAACTCAATTTGGTAACATTTTGTTGAGGATTTTAGCATCTGTGTTCATGAAGAATATTGGTCTCTAGTTTTCTTGTACTAGTTTTGTCTGCATTTAGTATCAGAATAATGATGGGCTTAAAATAATGAGTTAGGAAATGTCCCCTCACTTCTTTGGTCAAACAACCCGATGGCTTCCTAAAACTTTGGAATAAAAATTCTACACCCTAGAAGCACCTGCATGATCTGGCTCTTTGCCAACTGCTTGGCTTCTTGCCCCTCCACTTTTCTTCATGTTCACAGTTCTCTAGCCAAAGGGGCTTCCTTTCCTTCCTGGGACACAGCCAGCATCGTTCAATCTGTCTGAAGCAATCATCCCTGTTTTCCATACTGTTTCTTTCTTCACAGCACTTAGGTCTCTGCTCAGGGGTGCCTCATTACATAGAAATCATTTCTCTGTACCTTCCCTCCACCCTAATCTGTCTTATTTGTTCTTTATTGCTCGTATTGGTGTTTGCTATTATATTGTATTTTTGTTTATTGCCAGCAATGTGATCTCTACTCAATAATACCAGTGCCCACAGGAGCACCTTTTACTCAAATGCCCATTGAGTAAATATTTGTTGAGTGAGGGAAGAGGGTAGCAAATTATATCAATGCCCTCCTTAGGTCCAAAGCCTTTCTCTTAAATTAACTTTTATTGAGGGCATCTGAACTTGCAAAGCAAAGTACTGAATGATTGGAGAAACCCCAAAATTTATTAGAGAGCCTCTGTAACCTCAAGGAATTCAAAATCTAATTGAGTAATATGACAAACACTTAAATTCAATAAGAACTTAAAAGGTATGCAGGTCAAGAAGAAAAAAAAAGTGATGACGTGAGGTGCAGTAGGTGATTAATTGTTTTAATTGTTACATTTTGCAGGACATAATTGCTATAATATATTAGAGGAGGAATAAAGTACTTCAGTGTGAAGTGCTAAAGGAAGATTTTTATGGAGAAATTGCAGTTGAAAGAAAACCTGAGAAATATTTATACAAAACAAACCCCAGGCCTTTTTTCCCCAATTGATTCACTGAAGAAGCTATATTAAAATTAACAAAACACCAATTTAAATTGGTCACAATGCCAAATCAAAATCAAATTAATGTTTTCATTTGCCTTTTTGCCTTCTGGTCTTTGTACTTAGTTTTCACATGTTTATAGTGGTGTTATATAGAAACTTTTATTTTCTGTTAATAAATCCCAAGCATATTTTATTTTTGTTTTCTCATTTGAAAGGTATGTTTTTTGTCTACTCACTTCCACCTTTTTCTGTAAAATAAGCTAAAGCCTGGTACGTATCTTTGCACACTATTCTCCATGTTTATACAGCCATGAATGAACATAAAGGGGATTTTTCTTCTTGTTTATGTTAATATTTAAAAGTGGAATGATAGTCCGAATGGCTCTCTACATTTCCCTTTTGTTATTTCAAATGTATTATAATAACTCCTTCAGATCTATAAGTCTTGATCTGCATCACTCTAACAGCGGCATAATATTTTGTTGTGCCAAATCATCTTTTAGTAAATTATCCCCGAATTTTGCTACTTCAGGTCATTTTTAGTTTGGGTTTATTCATTTTTTGCCGTACCACTGAATATCTGACATTATAAGCAGGTATTTACTTCGTAGGCAATTACTGAGTCAAAATAAAGGTCCATGCGTAGCTAGATACTGAATGAGGTGTTCTTTTCATGTTCTCAATTTTTCGTGTTGATTTTTGAGTTAGGCCCCAAACCTGAAATTTTTTAAGTTCTCCCGAAGTTCATCATCACGACTTTCACATCACGGGCCACACCCACGGGGGCACGTACGAGCGTGCAGGCCGCCCACCGCGCCGTGGCCAGGAAAGAGGCTGATTCCCCTTCCGGAAGCGCCAGCTGAACTGCGGGGCTGCTCTCGCTGCACGTGGTGGTGACGTCCCCATAGCTCCCATGCCTGGCAGGACTCTTTCAAGCTCTCCAAGTTTCAGCTTACTCTTTTTATTGGTGATTTTAGAGTGCCGAGGTGAGCATCATGGCACTGGAGTTTTGTTGCCTTTTGACGAGCCCTGGAAGGGGGTGGGAGGTGCCTGGAATATTCTGCCTCCTCTCTGAATGAAGTAGATGCGTACACGCATCGCCTAGAATTTTAGATGACAAAGCTTGATACTTAAATGTACAGTACACAGAATTTTTAATTAAATTTTGTTAAAATTTAGATTATCCTGTTTTGTACATCACAGTCTACCCCTAGGATGTTTCATCCTTGAATCTATTTTATTTAGGTCTTATTTGCTATCTATTGCTACTATTAAATATACTATCAAATCTTACAGTATCTTTGATTTACTCAGTAGTATCAAAATGAGTCCAATTAGTCCAATCTTTCCTATATTATCAAGGGTGCCCTGTACATTTACTTCCCCAAAGTGAGAGGCAGCACAGCTCCAAACAGTACATTCACTTGAATCTCTGTCAAATATTTTGTCGTTACTGTACCTTTCTGTTCGATATTAATTACTGTTTCTATAATTTCTCCATCTTACCAACAGAGGGTGATAATCTTTCTCTGTCATTTTGTATATGAAAGGTTGAGCAGGACGGGGGTGGGGGGAGGCTATTTTCTCTAGTTTTTCCTTTGAAAAATTAAATGGTTTTATCATAGGAAAATAGAACATGTGAAACATGGCTTTTTCCCCATATTTTAGTTTTATATATGTCTAGATTATACCAGCCTGGCTTGTTGTATCAGTCATCTAATGTATCAAATTCCTTAATTAATTTATTATTTTCCCAAGTTTTAAGGTGTGTTCTTTCAGACAAAGATAAATTATTCACTATCCTAGAATCCATGTCTGTGATGGCAGTGAAATCAGCCAGGGGTAATCCAATTACTACTAGGAGATGGTTTCATTTCTATCATCCAATAAAAACAACTCAACACCAGGTTAATATTCATTGGAATTACTGGGTAGGCAAATAGTGTTTCCACTCCTGATATCACATCTAAGTATATATGACAATTTTTCTTAGCACCACAACCATCATTTGCTTACCTTTTTACTTTGGTCAGTTTGAATCTCCTACAACTAGGTTATACATTCCAGTTTGCTTATCCATTGCCTGATTATTGCATGCAGTAGCTAAGTAACATTGTATTTCCACACCATATTACTTCGGCACAAAAGTTTTGATAGCTTTGTGAACTGGTATTGCTCTGATCTTTATGTCCATATAACATATCTTCAATAAAATAGTCTGGTTTACTGTATTATCCTATTTGCTAAATTCTTTAGTTAGTCATACCACTTTCTAGGGCATACCAACTGAATTTCACACCTTTATCTATAATTTATTTGTATGTATTTGGCCTGTTCCTAACTCAGAATCTGCATTTGTAGATTTCCACCAGACCATACCACAGTCTCGATAAATGGTCATGATTAGGGAAGTAATTTGAGAATTCTCTTCTTGTCCTAGCTAATATTTGGGGAAAACCCATCAATTTGTCCCAGGTGTTATATCTGGAATCTAAAAACCGGAGCTTGTGTCTTGGTTCTCATCTTATTCTTCAGTCATCCAAGTCCTATCATTATGCCTTTTTATTCTTTGTATATAAAAGAGTTATGTGTCATGGGTAACCATGACATTGTGTTCTATCAATTTTTGTTCCCAAGACTTTTTCTATCATCTCATGGTGGCCCATCACTGTAACTTAGTCATATCTAGACTTCATTTGTTTCATTGAGAAATATTTTGGGGTAGTGGTCTGATCTCTAGGATATTTAAATGTTTTATTATCAATCCTATTTCCTTTTTCTTGTTCATCTAGTACCTATGTCTTCTTAATCTACTCTTCTGTATAACTGTTTCCAAAACCTTTCTAGTCCAATCTCATAGATCCTCTAACACTCAAGCTATATTTCAAACTTTGATATTCAGTAATTTGCTAATTTGAAAACTGTTTACTGGTAATAATATATCCTTTTGAATAATTTTCATTCAGATCAGGAAGGATTATTTTACTATGCTGTCCTAAAGTTATAAATTTGAGTCTCGTATAAAGCATTTGTATCTTTCAGCTAATAAATATACAGAGAGGATTTTCTGAATCATAAGTATTAATTGGCAGTCACTGTTTTTACCTATGATTAAATATGGTCTTACTTCTTTCATTAATTAGATTACCTAAGTGTCCAGTGATCAAAGCTTATTTATGACTTTTACAATTGTCATCACTAATACAGTCTGTAATTAAACTACTTAGCTTCCAGTAATTAAAATTGGTATATCATAGATACAGCCATTGGTTACTTAGGATTTATTTATTTAATACCAGGACTTTAAAAAAAATTTTCATTAGTGTTTTGTAGAGAGGAAAGTGTTACTGGTCATTTGAGTATTCAAAGTGTTCTCTAGAATAGAGAAGAAAACAACTAAATTTATAAAATGTACCGGAATGTTTGCTCACATTGTCTCTTCATTTTACATGAAATGTAAAATGGGAAGAGTTTAATGATTTGCCAACATTGACAGGGCAAATATGTGGCAAAATATGTTAAAGATAAATTGCTTAGAACACCCCCTCATTTCATAGAAAAAATAAACTGAGATCCAAAGATGATGCATGACTAGCATGAGTTACTACTGCTGTGTCAACCACTTCATCTTTAGAAGCATAAGGAATACAGGAAAAATGCAACTATTTATTTAGTACTTATAATTACGTGATTTGTCATATTTTTATTAAGCTTAGTGTCATGAAACATACTAGATGAAGAGGAGCTACCAAATATAAATGTCTGCATCTGTTTTCGTAAAGAAAGTTTATTTTCAATAGACACTAAATATTTATAAACATTAAGCTAAATGTAATTTTAAACTGTGATAGTTTGCTCTAACACATTTTTGCCTTCTGGGGTTTTAAAGAGTAAGAGAGTTTGCATTTGTTTCTTTTTGACATCTCTAACAGACCACGTATATTATCCAGAGGATGCCATGGAAAGAAGGTGCTCAGAATAACAAAACAGTAAGTTACCTTTAATGTCTTCACAAGGCTTGCTAGTGACACGCACATTTTATTTTCATGTGTTTAGTAATTTGGGCATCAATTCCTCCTAAAATTCAACTTTTTAGCCTGAATTACTTTTTGTTATTAACATATTAAAATTACATCTTTGACTAACTACTTTTTCTAGTTTTGTGTCCTTCACTTGCTTCTGTATAGGAAATTGTTGTGTTCCAGAGGCTGGGAATAAAGACCAATCTAAATCCTGAATTTAAGTAAAAAGTAAAATAATTCCTTATCGTGTGATTACATGCGAGAGAGAAAGACTGAGAGGCTATGAATGTAGCTCCTTTACATGAACTGCAGTACTTTCACAACTGTTTTCTGATATCAGAATCTCCCAGGTAAGGAAATGCCACAGAATCATCACCTCGTTTCGCGCAGCCACATATTCTTTCCTAGCTAAGTGCGCTAACACAGTAACAACATACCTGGCTTTTTACTTTGGAGGGTTCCTAATCCCTTGCTAATCCTAATGCTTCGTCCTATCTGAAAATATCTGGTATGACATACATGTTTGTGTGTTTCATATACTTACAATCATACTATAATTTTATATAATTAAATTGTATATTTGACTAGTAGAGTAAGTGGAAATGAGGATAATTGGGTTTAAAGGCATCTGCAACTAATTGAGCATTTTAATAAAATTTATGAGCCAACTACTAAAGTCATTAGCCTGTATAACAGGAAACACTTTGGTGCAGATGACCAAAATAGACATACCAGTATAGCTTCCAAACTGGACCAGAAGCTCATAGCAGTAGACATTCACTTTATCAGTCTCAAAATATAATTTTCAAAAAATTAAAAACAGGGATTCTAGATTCTGCCTAGGATGTAAAAGCTGGAGAGAGCCTCTTACTCACTTTTTTTAAAAACAAAAGAATTAATTATAACTTTTTGTGAACCCTTCAGGGAGCAGATAACTCAGGACAGCCACATAGTATGAAATCTGGAGAATGACGTGGCCCTCAAGGTAAGATAGGATGTGAACTGTGGCTCATACTTAGTAGGGGGAGAAGGACTTGGCCATCAGGAAAAATGTAATAAATTGCTAATGGCTAATAGCCAAATGGTGGCCAGCGTGCAGGTAGGAACCCCCTAGGACCAACACGACAATGGGATATGAATTCAGTAGTTTTCTGCTTGGACTTCTCTCTAGGTGCTCATTGTTTTGAGAAAGAAAAAAAATTTTAATATAGAACTTCATATACTTAATAAATAAAATCAGGCAGTGAAGACATTTTGGACATGATAAAATGTTCCTCCTTGGCACTTCTTCTTAAGAAGCAACTGGAGAAGGTGGTTCCAAATGGAGAAATAGTCCAAAAATGTAGAAAACAAGTGTTTGGGTAGTTGACCTGATAAAGGAGAATATAAAGGAAATTCCCAGGCCCGTCTAGGTACAAATAAGAACACTCAAGAGCACAGGAATTGCGCATTCTTGGACGTATGACACCAGGAGTCAAAAAAACAAAACTAATTTTTATATTTAGAGGAGACTTATGGTCTAAAAGTTTGGGAGGAGAATAGTGATAAGTGTATATAAACTAAGAAAATATTTTTTTATGACAACTGTTAACTGAAGGGAGAAAAATATGTTGTAGAAAGCAAATTTAATCATGAAACGCATTATGGATCAGCTGACAATAATATTTACAAAGAGATGTGAATATAAACAATGCATACTGCCTTGATCCAAATGTTGTATTAGTCCTATATATTTTCTTAGTCCTATATTTTTGAGAATGGGAAAGTGTGTGTGTTAAATATTGGCTGTGGCGTAAGTGGGCTAAAACCCCTATTCTTCCCATTAAAAAGTCATCGGCAACATCTAACACTTTATCAGTATTAGCAGGTATTTATAGAAATAGAAATAGATACCATGATAAACAGGTAATCATTTAAAATAATCTCTGAAGATTAGAATTTTTGTGAAGAATGGTGAATAAGCATATGCCGGGTTTGCTTTTATTAGCACTTTAATACAATCTATATTTATAATTATAAATGAATCATTTTAGTAAAAATTAAATTAAAATAATCGGTAAAAGTGAGGCCTTTTGATTCTCTCAAAAATTTGAAGTTAAAGTCATGTGTTGGGATGAAAACAGTATCTCCTCTGCCCAAAGCCTATTATTTTGTGCTTCCATATCTACTAACCCCAGTCTTGGAGAAGTTACCAAGTTAATTAATAAGACTCTGAGATACTGATTAATACTGTTTCATTACTGGTAAGAGACATTCTTCTTAGAACAAAGTGTCTGTCCCTTCAGTTTTATTTTACTTCGTATCCCAATGCTATGAACACACGTGGGCAAGACAAGACAGGGCTGTTTCCCTGAGTGTGTGAAATCAGTTTTCCTTCCCTTTCCACGTTAATGGTTCAATTTACAGACGGCCCCCGAGAGTTTCCAGGGCATATGAACATGAAATCTCTCAGGTAGCTTGGCTTACATTTTAGTTTTTTTTCTTTAAGAAATACCTGAAGTTAGTGTGTTAAATGTTGTCCCAGTTTTTTTTTTAACCCTATTCGGTGATTATTTCTTGCATACATAGTCCTCTTGAGCAAAATTCCTACAGGTTAGGTGAGGTAGACAAGTCTTTTAGGCAGCAGTATTCTAAATTAAAATGTAATATATGTCTGTCACTTGTAGTGGGATGTCAGCCTCAGCAACTGACTGATTTTTGCATTTTCTTTAGCTGCATAGTGCAGAGAAAAATCTTATTAATACAGATAAAAAGTTACAAATAGCACTAGTTTACTCACTGACCTATTTTCCTTTCTCTATCTTTCTCTTTCTTTCTTTTATAGTAGAATCAGCATCTATCACATCATGGTCGCTATTTACTTTTCTATCAATTGAAATTTAGATGAGGAGGCAGGTCCAAGATGGCAGCATAGCTGGACTCTGAGCCCCCCTTCCCGAGAACACACCAGACGTACCCCTATTGTGCACTTGGAACAATTTATCCGAGAGAGGACTGTGAGCCAGTTGAGCAGCTTCTGCATAACAAGCGAGAGAGAGGGCAACTGCAACAGCTCTCTGGGAGCTGCGGGAGCAACCAAGGACCAGGGGAACTGGGCAGCATCATTGTTTGCATTTCCCCTGGGTGAGGGTAGTGACTAAAGAGCTCCATCCAGGTTCCCAGGTCGACTTCAGGTCATTGTATTATGTCCCCAGCCACCCCTCCTGGTGCTAGATCCAACAGAGACAGGGGGGCATACGGGGGGCATTCAAGGGGCCCCTCTAGCTGGAGACGGAGCCAGCAGATAAAGCAGGTGCTGATTTGTGCATCTGCTGGGCTGCACAAAGTTCTGCAGCACCTGTATGCAGGCCTGCCCTGTCCGGAGAAGACAGGGCAGTAGCAAGGCACTGTCCTGCCCAGCAGCGGTGCAGAGATAGTGGAGGGGAGTAAAAATGTAGTGCTTTCCGAATGCAATTGAACTTAAATGCCTGTCGGTTTAAAATAGACTACTATAGAAATAGTAGTGACCATAAACCAAAAGTATACAGAATACACAAAAAATGAAGAGAATGGAATCCAATTAAAACCCTAAAGAAAACTAACAAATTGAAAGAGATCAAGAAAAAGAGTAACAGAACAACAAAAACAACCAAAATATAATTAACAAAATGATAACAAGCACATACTTATCAATAATTACTCTGAATACAAATGGACTAAATGCTCCAATCAAAAGACTTGAAAGGCAGAATAGATTTAAAAAAATATAAAACAGGACCCATCTACATGCAGCTTAAAAGAGACTCGCTTTAGGTTGAAACACCGAAAGTGAAAGGATGGAAATAATATTCCATGCAAGTAAAATGAAAAGAAAGCTGAGGTAGCTATAGAAAGGAGGCTCTAAAACAAAAAATATAAAGAGACAAAAAAGAACATATTTTAAAAAGTTCTATCCAAGAACAGGATATAACAATTGTAACTACCTACATACCCAACATAGGAGAACCCAAGTATTTAATAAAAGCAAATATTAATGGGTGTAAAGGCAGAAATTAAAAGTAATACTATAATAGCTAGGGACTTTAATAGTGCACTTACATCAATGGATAGACCATCCAGACAGAAAATTAATAAGAAATAATAGCCTCAGTGACCCATTAGACCAATCTGAATTTATAGAGCATTTCTTCCAAAATCTGCAGATTACACATTTTTCTCAAGTGCACCTGGAATGCTTTCCAGAACACTTCCCATACTATGCCACAAAACAAGCTTCAATAAATTCAAGGATATTGAAAATATGTCAAGCATATTTTCTAACCACAATGGCGTTACACTAGAAATCTCCTACGGGAAGAAACTGAGGGGAAAAAACCCCACAAATACGTGCAGATTAAGCAGCAGGTTCCTAAACAACCATTGGATCAAAGTAGAAATCAAACAGGAAACCAAAAGCTATCTTGAGAAAAATGAAAATGAAAACACAACCTTAATTTATGGGATGCAGCAAAATCAGTTAAGAGGAAACTTCATAGCTGTACAAACCTAATTCAAAAGCTACAAAAATCCCAAATAAACATCTAAATTTACACCTAAAGAAACAAGAAAAAGGGGAACACAAAACCCCAAGTAAATGAAGGAAGGAAATAAAGATCAGAGTAGAAATAAACAAAACAAAAATAATGGAAAAGATTAATAAAACTAAGAGTTGGTTCTTTGAAAATATAAATCAAATGTATAACCTTCTAGCAGGACTCATCAAGCAAAAAAAAAAATATAGAGAGAACTGACACATAAAATTTTAAATCAAAGAGGCGTGATTACAACCAATATGATGAATATGAATGCAAAATTCTGAAAACTACTAGCAAAGAGAATTTAGCAACACATTAAAGGCATTATTCACTATGATTCAAGTGGGATTTATTCCTGGGATGCAAGAATGGTTTAACATACACAAATCAATAAATGTGATCCATCACAACAAATGAAATAAAAAATTTATATGATCATATTAATAAGCTCAGAAGAAGCATTGACAAAATTCAACATCCATTCATGATAAAAATTCTCAAAAAATTATGTATGAAATGAATGGATCTCAACATAGTAAGGTGCCATATATGACAAACCCAGAGCCAACATTACACTCTATGGTGAAAAGTTAAAATATTTTTGTCTGAGATCTGGAACAAGACAAAGGTTCCCACTGTCAGCACACCTATTCAATATAATAATGGAATTCCAAGCCAGAGCAATGAAGCAAGGAAAAGAAATAAAAGATGCCAGAATTGGAAAGGAAGAGGAAAAATTATCTCTATTTTCAGATTACATGATTTTATGTGGAGAAAATCCCAACTGTCACCAAAAAAAACCAGTGTTAGATCTAGTTAACAATGTCAGTAAAGTTACAAGACACAAAATTAACATAACAAGTACATACTTATAGAAAAATAGATCATAGTTGTGGTCATCAGAGGCAGGTGGTGAGGGGTGGGAGAATTGGAGGAAGGTAGTTAAGGTACAAACTTCTAGTTGTAAGATAAATAAGTACTGGGGATAGAAATACAACATGGTAACTACAGTTAACAGTGCTGTATGGAAATTTGAATGTTGCTAAGAGTTCTCATCCCTCATCAGAAAAAAATATTTTTTATTGTTCCATTTAAGGTGATGAATATTAACTAAACTTAATGAGGTAATCATTTCACAGTATATGTAAGTAAGGCAATATGCTCTATGCCTTAAACTTATGCAGGGCTGTGTGTCAAGCTCTATCAATAAAACTCAAAGAAAATTAAATTAAATTAAAGCAATATATATATAAAACCAGAAATAGTGTAAAATTATCATCTTTTCTTGGAATTCCCATTGGAAGAAGCAGAGAGGCATAAATATCATTTTATGCTGTGTGTGCTTACTTGAAAGGCATGCTGGGAGGGAGCTTAAGGTTCCATTGCCTCCTTCTTACTATTTCTTATGCTCGTGCACTTCACTTTCCAACTACCACAGCACGTACACGTACAAAGAGGCCGCACACAGAGCAAGTGAACACTAACAGTTCTTTAGTAACTTTACCTTCCCATTCTAGCTGTTAACTAACTAAACTATTTTTGGAATGCATGAATAGGTGAAATTAAATGCTTAGGCTTTGAAAGACATAATTATTTTCACCCCCAAAGCAAGAGAACACCGATAAAGGTAGATGGTACATATCAAAGATTACAGATGTTAAAGGAATAGCTATATCAGTGAATCGGAGAAAAATTTAAGAATAGATAACATGAAAAGTCAGCAAGAGAAAAATACTGTGTGTGAAAAAAAGGGGAATGTCATTCAAGTCTTTATATATTAAGGCCAAAAATTATAGGTCTTAATAGAGATGAAAAGGAAAATGTCAACTTAAAATGTTTTATAAATTTTTAATGATATATGTATAGACATTCATCTATATTACATTTGGGGGCTTCTAGAGAGATTTCCCATAAAGCGTAGGACTTGTATTAACATCATATCCAAATTCTAGCATGTATGGGTCAGAAAGATTTATGGAGCTGGATGTATTAATTAAAAAAACAAAAACAAAAACAGTGTGGATAGATGTTGATGTCACCATAAAGAGTTGACAGAATTTTTTCAAGAGTCTGTAAAGACATTTTGATTTAAATAAAATTTAAGGAGCAATCAATAAAATATTTTAAACACATATATTGAATTTTGTTTTAGAGCTACCTCAAACGATAGTAATATAGTAGGACGATTTATTTTACAAATTATAAAACAACTTACAGAAAAAATATGCAAAACCTTTGTCAGTCAGGGCTCAATCAGAGGGGCAGAATCAGTAGGAGACTGTAGTTTTATGAAAATAAGATTATACATTATTTGATTACCAGGACTTGACTTAACGCAATTGTTGGGGATAACTAAACTAGTCCCAAATTCAAAAGACAAGTGGCCAGAAAAGGAACATGAAAAGTAGGCTCAGCCCCACTGCCTCAGACTGAAGATGCCGTCTAGGGTAGAATTTATTCTCCTTGCCGCTGGAGGTGGAGTACAACAGGAGCAGAGTGTCACTGAACTGTGAAATATGAGCAACATTTATGGGTGTCATTTCCAAGTCTGGCGCATGAGCCCTTCATCACTGTTACTTTTGGGGGAAAAATCTTAAAAACTGGAAAGGAAGCAGTGAGATTTTTGTTTATTCACAGATAACAAAATTGCTTATATAGAAAATCACAAAGAATCTAGAACTACCTGTTTAAAATAATGTGATTTTAGCAAGGTTGTAGGATATATAAAGTCAGTATAAAAAAGTAAATTGTAATTCTATTTAATATTAACAAAAATTATAAAATAAAACTGGATCATGCATTGTAGTACTATAATGGGGTTGAAAGTGTAACCCCAAATCCTTGATTGGGGGAAGGGAGGACTGGGTGGTATGGCATTTAAGATACATTGTATAACAATGGCAAGTTAATTGCCATGCCTTCCTGGAGGGAAGAGGGCAGTCACCCCCGGTGAATTGTGTACTGACTATGAAAACATTCAGTCCAGTCATGACGTAGCCCAAGGGCAGGGAGCTCATATTGTGCCTGTGTGAGAAGGGGCAGATGCCCACCTGGATGCCAGTGTGTCAGTGGGAACTCCTGCCCTGACTAAAAATGGTAGCCAAAAGAGGTAAAAGACACTGAGGAACTAGCAGAAATGGCACAGGAAGGGCTTGGTATGAGATCACGCAGTGAGCTCTGGGCTGAGCACTTAAATTAGCGTGGGCTAAGAGAGAGGAGAGAGAGCTATGAGGCTGGCAGTGAGAGGGGTCTGACTGCAGGAGACCGCGGCAGAGCTGCTGGAGCTGCAGGGGACCTTCCTAGCCATTCAGATTAGTGAGAGATACTTGGAGCTGGACTGTGACCAGGAATGCTAAGTTGCAGTCTTCTGCTTTTCTGAAGGATGCAAGGAGAAGTCACTGTCCTCGGAGGGGTACCTCCCTGGACTCAACCATGATCCAGTGTAACATGTTTTCTCGAACCCCCACATGGAAGCTGAGAGCAGTGCATCCTGGATCCTGAATGAGAACTGCCGTGAGGGGATGGCGACTCTGAAACCCACAAGTCCACATTCCAGAGAGGCTGGAGATCTGTTTGCGTAACTGGCTGACGGACAGGTAAGAATATGTGGAACTTCTGGGCACGGTTTTGGCTTGTAGCCTTTTGGGGAGCAAGGGAAGTGCTGGGTCTAATGGGAGAGGAGGGCTCTGAGCAGGAGTGCTCTCAGCACCCCTGGGGTTGGAACTCTGGTAATAAAAATCTGTTTCCTACAACACTCATTGTTGGGTGATATGTAAAGGCATGAGATGGCTGAGTACTGGTTTGCTCGGTAACAGTACCGATAACATAAGATAATTACTGCTACATTTATCAAAATGTATGCAAGGTCATTCTACATGGAAAATAATAGTACATTGTTGAAAGAAATAATAGAAACTATGATAAATGGAGAGACATGTGATAATTATAGATTAGAAATAAATTATTGGTAGGTTGTCTATCTCATTGTATTGATCTACAGATTTAATGGAATCCCAATCAAAATTCCAGCAGAAATTCCTTTTGAAAAAAGTGAAAGACTACCTGCAAACCTGCAAGGATATACGAAGAGCCTAAAACAGGCATATAATCTTAAGAAAGAAGAATGATGTTAGAGGATTTTCACTACCTGTTTTCAAGATTTACTATAAACCTACAGTGATTAACACAGCGTAGTATTGATGAAAGGACAAATAGATCAATAGGACAGAATAGAGTTCAGGAATAACCCACGCATATGTGGTCAAGTGAATTTCAACAAAGCTGCCAAGGCAATCGAGAGGCACGTAAGTCAACAAACGTTTCTTCAATAACTGAAAACACAAAAACAGAACAAGAAATAAGCTATTTTACACTACACACAAAAATTTGTTTGAGGGAGATGATAAGCTTAAATGCAAAAGCTAAAACTGTAACATTTCTAGAAAGAAATCTTAAGAGAACACATTTATGTGCTGGCATAGAAAAGGATTTCTTAGCTCTAGCACAAAAATGACTTACCATAAAAGACAAAATATTCATAAAATGGGCCTTATCAAAAATATAAACTTTGTCTCATAAAATGCATATTATTAAAAACACAAAATGGCCAGCCACAGAGCTGAAGGAAAGATTTGCAGTTTCTTTATGTGACAAAGTTTTCTTGTCTGAAATAAAGAACTCACTCAAAAATAAGTACTAAAAGGATGATGCCAATTAAAATGGACAAAGACTTAGACCTTTTTCAAAAGCATCTGTCCAAATAGCCAAAAAGCAAAAACAAAAACTGCTCAACATCTTTAGTCATCACGACGATGCACGTTAAGATTATAATGGCCATTTCCAATGGACTGAAATGACAAACATGAGTGCCGGTGAATATGCGACACCATGTGAGTTCTCACTGTTCCTGGGTGTGTAAAATGGTACAACTACTTTGGGAAGCAGTTGGGCATTTTCTCATCAAGTTAAATATACTTCGAACCTGTGACCCAGAGTGTCTTTAAGTTTTAACTAACAAAAATGAAAATAAGTGCACAAAAAGATTTGCAAATAAAAACCAAAAATGTTTTCAGCAACTTCATTCCTAACAGTCCCAAACTAGACATAAGCCAAAGACACAACCAAAGGAAAATGGATTTTTAAAATTGTGTTATATTCTCAGCAAGCTAGAGGGCTAGGAGTTCCCAACTTTCCTCTCTCCCACAGAAACAGGACAAAAACAGTAAATAATTATAAACTGAAAAAAAAATAGCTCAGAGAAATCTCAGGATGACCAAGAAAAAGGCAGTCAGAATGCTGTGGAGCTCAAAAATCGAGGAGGGCCAAATAGAAGCACAGGAAGCACTTTGCCTGTGTCACCCCATCCTCCAGCCAGGAACAGCTGGGCACTGGGAGGGATGCGCTCAGAGTAAGCGCACCGCATGGTACAAAGGAGAGCAGAACCCCAGCAAACCTCACCACTGAGGACATCTCAGCCTTTGCTAGAGAGAACTCCCACAGTCTTCACTGAGGCTGCTCTCAGCTGAAATAGGAGTTGGGGGTACTCCGCTCTGCTGGTGCTCCCAGAGGTAGGGGCTGCTGCTGAGGTGGCACTGGCCCTTAGGGGCCACAGTGTTGCTGGCCTTGACCTCCGGGATCAGGCACCACACCACTTCATCATTTGTGAGCCTAGAGCTGCTACTGTTTCTTGCTCATTCTTCACCCTAGGACAAGCTTTGTTCCCCTGTTACTGAGACAGCCTCTACTGTCCAGAGCCCTGTCCCCAAAGTCCCAAGTCAGGCTCTGGTTGCCACCATCAGGCTGTGCAGTTGCTGCTCTGTGTTCTAGGTCGCAGCTCTGAATAGTTACTGCTGAGGGCACTGCTGCTGCCCTGAGCCCCACTCCCTAGTCCCCACGTCAGCTCTGACCAACATTTTCAGGGGTGTTCTGCCATCACACGGAGCCCCTCTAATGACTGAAAACATCCCAAATCTGGAAAGAGATAACATCATCCAGGTGCAGAAAGCTCAAAGATCCCGAACAGATCCAACAGAAAAAGATCTTCACTGAGACACATTATAATCAAGCTCTTAAAAATCAAAAACCAAGAGAATTATGAAAGCAGCAAGAGAAAAAAGAACCATTACATATAAGGGGATCGACATAAGGCTATCAGCATTTCTGAGCAGAAATGTTGCAGACTTGGGTGGAGTGGAATGATATATTCACAGTGGTCAAAGAGAACAACTGTCAATTAAGAATACTTTACCCAGAAAGGCTGTCATTCAGCATAGAAGAAGAAATAAAGAGATTTCCAGACAAACAAACCCTAAGGAAATTTAGCGCCACTAGGTCTGTCCTACAAGAAATAGTAAAAGGAGTTCTTCAAGCTGCTAAAAAAGGATGCTAATTAGTAACATGAAAACATCCAGAAGTATAAAATTCACTGATAAAGGTAAATGTACAGTCAAATTAAAAATGCCACAACACTGCAAAGTGTTACAAAGAACCCTGACAACAATATTGTGTTAATGGACACAATTTAAAAATATGTAAACTGGGACATCAACATAAACTGAGAGGGTGAAAGTAAATTGGTAGAACCTTCTTAGGTAATTGTAGTGGTTGTCAGCTTAAAATACAATAGATGGTTATGACAAGATATATTATGAAAGCCTCATGGTAATTACAGATACACAGACAATAAAGAGAAAAGAATCAAATTATACTACACAAAAAATTATCAGCTAACAAAAGAAAGACATCGAGAGGGGGGAAAATTAAGAAGCATAAGAAGACTATTAATAAAATGGTGATAGTAAGTCCTTACCTATCAATAGTTATTTTAAATGTAAATGGTTTAAATTCTCCATTTGAAATGCACAGAGTGGCCGACTGAATAATAAAAACAGAACCTAACTATGTGCTCCCTACAAGAGGCTCCACTTTAGCTTTAAAGACACTCTCAGGTAGAAGGAGAAAGACTGGGAAAAGATAGTTCAAGCAAATGGAAAACATAAGGCAGCAGGGGCAGCTATACTTGTATCAGACAAAATAGACTTCAAGTCAAAAACTTACCCAATATTAGGGCGCCTAAATATATTAAACAATTATTAACAGAATATTTGTTTTATATATTTAAATGCTCCAATATAGGTGCCTATATAATTTTCATGTGTTATATCCTCCTGATGAAGTTACCCTGCTATCCTTATATAATCATCTTGTTTTTCTCTTGCTATAGTTTTTTGTAACACATTCATAAACATGTGGAGATTAGACATGCTCCTGGTCAACCAATATTTCAACGAAGCATTCAAAAGGGAAATGAAGAAATATCTTGAATTGTATGAAAATGGAAGCACAACGTATCAAAACCTATGAGATGCTGTAAAAGTGGTTCTAGGAGGGAGGCTTGTAGTATTAAATAACTATTTAAGAAACTAGAAAGATCTCAAATCATCTCACTTTACACCTCAAAGATCTAGAAAAAGGGAACAAGTTAAGCCCAAAGTTAGCTGCTGGAAAGAAATAACAAGAGCAGAACAGAAATAAGTGAAATAGAGACCAGAAAATATCAATGAAAATAAGAACTGGTTCCATGAAAAAAATAAACCAAAATGGAAAAAATAAAAATCTTTAGCCAGATTAAAACAAATAAAATCGGAAATGAAAGCAGAGACATTACAACTGATTTCACAATGTATGATACTTGGTGTTGAGTAGAGATTTTAAAAAGAGTTTAGTGATACATAGTAAATAATCAGTAAAGGAATGTAGAACTGAAATAAAATGGTTAAAACACACAGTAAAAATGTAATCATTTCTATTTTATATGGATATTAGTTTCTTCAAGCAAAATAAAAGTTTCTAAATGTGTGAATGTGCCTTATGCTTCCTTGGGGAGCGATGATATTAACTCAGTGTTTTGCTCACTTTTACACTTTATATGAAATCTCTCTAAATGTTATCTTACAAATTCTATCACTCACATGCTTTTGAATGCAGACCCATTTGTAAATCCGACTATACTAAAAATTACCATTTCCCACATGTAATTCTGAAGGACACCTGGGTTTCTAACCCTATTAAAAGGCAGCACACACACACATGTATACAATGAAATAAACTCACTTGCTCACCCGGTCCTAAATTAATTACATTTTATTTCCTTTTAGAAGAATTCAGTTAGAGATTAAGGATTTCAAGGGATATTTTAAAACAAAAGCTATAAAAGACATTAGAGAAGTCGTTTTTATTTCAAGATGGCTAAGTAGAAGATCCTGAACTCCTCTCCCCACAGGGACACACTGAATATATACCTACACAGAGAACAGTTTCCTCTGAAAGAAACCTGAAACTGAGCTGAGTGACTCCTGCACAGAAGGTGAATAAGGCAAAACACACTGAAGTGGGTAGGACAGGCTGAGACACAATTTTACCATAAACTCCACCCCTAGTTGGGTGAGCCACAATCCAGAGAGAAGTCACAATTCCAAATTTTTCTCTAAAGAGTAAATGATTTGTTCCCCCCATGTGCCATCTCAACTTTTAGGAGGCAAGCCCCCGAAACATCTGGTTTTTAAAGCCAGTGGGTTTTTGTCCATAAAATCCGAAAGGCCACAGTGAACTGAGAAACAGCTCATGCAGACTCACGTGGCTATATCCCAGGGGCAAGCAGAGAGGTGGCCAACTGAAACCTGCAGTCTTTCTGTGAAAGAGGCTATTTGCTTATCCTAAAGCTTCATCCTGAGGGGCAGACATCTAATTAACGCACCCCTAGGGGCCTCCTGAAACACTTTTGGACAACAGGAGGCTGGCAGGTGTCATCCTTAAGCTCTCCCTCTGTCAATCTCCTGGAAAGGAACTTGTACACACATCTGGCAATTGGAGTTTTATGGCTGCAGCCCAGGGGACATCCCTTGATTGTGTGCCTCTGGTGACCAGTGGGCTTATGATCATGGGTCCCATAGGACTATAACAAACGGAGAAACAGTTTTTAAGTGATTACACCCCAGGGCACAGTGAAGAGGCAGCAGACGGCAACACCTAGTCTTTCTGTGAAAGACGCCTATTAGCTTATCTTCTTCAGTGCAGCCTTTGGGGCAGGCTTCCAATTAAACACACATCTAGGGGCTGATACATACAATCTTCTCCAGAGACCAGGAAAACCATTGCGGACCAGCGTGGGAGCTCTCTCCAAAGAAAGGGCTTGTGTATAAATTTGGCATATTGGCTTTGTAGCTGCTGCCCAAAGGACACATCCCATGGCAACCTGGCTTCTGTGGCCAGCAGTGCTTCTGTTCACAAGTTCAAGGAGAGAGTAGCAAAAAAAAGAATTGGTTCTTTTCTGGCTATTACCCCGGGGCCCAGTGCGAAGGAAGCATCCAGAAATGCCCATCTCCCAGTCCTCCATTGACAGAAGTATTTCTGCATGCTTTCAAAGTTTCTTCTTTAGAGTCTGGTTCCCAACAGCCTGAAACTAGGTGCTGGCTAAAACCCTCCCCTTTGGGACTCTGGCAGAGCTTGGCTCAGCCTCAACTAGTGGGAGCCACTAAGAATAAAGTAGGCTGCTTGGACAACCACTAAGGTTTGAGAAAACCACCAAGAGCTAGGGCATAATTGAACAACACATACATGTTTCATCTCTGACACAAGGCTACCCCTTGAAGACTGGGAGAGGTGGCTGTTTTATCTAATGCATGGCATTTAACAGATATTCAAGGAAAGTGAAGAAATAAAAGGAAATGTTTCAAATGAAATGACGTGATGGAACCTCAGATAAAGATCATATTAAAACATAGATCAGTGATGTCTGGAAAAGAAGTCAAAATAATGGTCACTAAACCACTTACTGAATTCTAAAGAATATCTATTCATAGTGGTAAAGTCAACAAAGACATAGAAAACATAAGAGAGTACCAAATGGAAGACACAGAACTGAAAAATATAGTAACTGAACTGAAAAATACAATCATGGGTTCAACAGCAACTAGATGAAGCAGAAGAATTTGACCAATCAGAGCAGCAAAATGAAAAAGAATAAAAAATAGTAATAAAAACAAACAATCCCCCAATAGTCCCCCAATGCTGCCTATAAGAGACTTCAGATGTAAAGATGCGCAGACTGAAAATGAAGGGACGGAAAAAGGTATTCCATGCAAGTGGGAGCCAAAAGATCTGGAGTAGTTATACTTGTATCAGTCAAAATATACTTTAAGACAAAGGCTGTATTAAAAGAAAGGTCATTACAAGTGATGAAGGGATCAGTCAATAAGAAGATATAGCATTGGAGGAGCACCAAAATAAATAAAGCAAATATTAACAAACCTAAAGGGAGAAAACACACAGCAATACGATAAAAGTAAGAGATTTTAATTACCTGCTCTAATCAATGGATAGATTATCCAGACAGAAAATCCATAAAACACTGGACTTATGTTTTTTTAAAAAGACATATAGAAAACATTCTATTCAGAAGCAATGGAATATACGTTCTTCTCAAGCACACTTGGAACGTTCTCCAGGATAGTTCATCTGAGAGGTCACAAAAAGGCTTAAGAAATTATTTAAAAAAAAAGAAAAACCTAAAAGCAAACGAAGCATCTTTCTAACCACAATGATATGAACTAGAAATAAATTACAGTAAGAAAACTGAAAAATTCACAAATATATGGAGATTAAACAACATGCCACTGAACAACCAACAGGTTGATGAAGAAATAAAAAACAAGAAAGAAAACAGTAAGATAAAAAATACATTCAAATAAACAAAATGGAAATACAATATACCAAAATTTATGGGATTCGCCAAAAACAGTTGTAAGAGGGAAGATCATAGCTATAAACGCCTACGATAAGAAACAAGAAAAAAAATCCAAAATAACTTTAAACCTCAAGGAATTAGAAACGAGAAGGACAAACAAAGCCTACATTTAGTAGGAGGAAGGAAATAACAAAGACAGAGTGGAAATGAATAAAATGGAGACTAAAGAGATAAACAAAATTGGCAAACTTAACTAGACTCACCAAGAAAAAAAGAAAGACTCAAATAAATAAAATCATAAATTAAAGAGCTGTTATAACTGATAACAAAAAATATAAAGATTTTAAAGAGATTATAAGAGCAATTACATGCCAATAAATTGGATGTCACTTAGCAGAAACGAACAAATTCCTAAAAGCATACAACCTACCAAGATGGACTCATGAAGAAACAGGAAATACAAATAGATTACTAGTATAAAAATTTAATCAGTAATCAAAAACTATCAAACAAATAAAAGTTCAGGACCAAACATATTCACTGGTAAATTTTCAAACATATAAAGAAGAATTGATATCAATCCTTCTCGCATTCTTTGAAATATAGAAAAGAAAAGCACTCTTCCTAACTTATGTTATGAGGCCAACATTTCCATGATACCAAAGAGAGACAGGGCACTACAAGGAAAGAATATAACAGGGCAGTATCCTTGGTAAACACGGATGCAAAAATTCTCAACAAAATTAGTGCAATAAATTAAAAGCATCATACACAATGGTCGAGTGGGATTAATTCTAGAGATGCTAGGATAGTTCAAAACACACAGTAAATATGATGTACCTTGCTAACAAAATGAATAATAAAAAATATAAAATCATCTCTAGATGCAGAAAAAGCATTTGATAAATTTCAACACCCATTTGTGATAAAAACTATGAACTCAGTAGTTATAAAGAGATTGTACCTAAACATGGTAAAGACCATGGATGACAAGCCTGCAGCTAATGTCATAATCAATGGTGGAAATTTGAGAGTGTTTCCTCTAAGTTCAAGAACAAGAAACGGTGTTCACTTGCACCACTTTAGTTAAAAATAGTACTGAAAGTCCAGCCAGAGCAATTAGCCATAAAAGAAAATAAAAGGCAACCTAATGGGAAAAAAAGTAAAATGATCTCTCTTTGCAGATGACACATTATATAGAAATAAAGGCTCCACCAAGAAAATGTTAGATCTAATAGATGAATTCAGGGAAGTTGCTGGATACAAATCAATACAAAAAAATTAGTTGCATTTCTATACACCAACAACAAGCCATCAAAACAACATGGCATTGGCATAAAAACAAAGACACTGTCCAATGAAACGGATTAAAGAGCACAGAAATAAACCCATATATAAATTGTTAATTAATTTACATTTCAGGAGCCAAGAATATACATTTGAAAAGGAGAGTCTTTTCAATAAGTAGTGTTGAGAAAACGTGACAGCCACGTGCAAAACTGAATCACTATCTTCATGCACAAAAGAATGGATTTGGAATAGCAAGGTAAGATCTGAAACCATAAAACTCTCAGAAGAAAACAAGAGAAAAACAGTCCTTCACATCAGTCCGCAATGATTTCTTGGATTTGACAGCCAAAGCAAAGAAAAGCAAAAAATCAACAAGTAGCATTACAGCAAACTATGAGTAAACACACTCAGCACAGCAAAGGAACCACCCACAAAATGAAAAGGAAATCTACTGAATATTAGACAATATTTGCAAATCATCATACTATCTGGTAAGGGGTTAATATTCCAAAATATGCAAAGAACTCAACTCAATAGAAAACAAAACAAACAAAACACAATTTGATTAAATAATGGTAGAACTGAATAGACAATTTTCCAAGAAGGACACTAATCATCAGAAAAATGTGAAGTAAAACCACAATGAGATATCACCTCACTCACACCTATTAAAATGACTATTAACAAATAGACAAAAAATAACAAGTCTTAGTAAGGCTGTGAAGAAAAGGGAACGAACCCTTGTGCACTGCTGGTGGGATTGTAAATTGGTACAACCACTATGGAAAACACCATGGACATTTTTCAAAAATGTAAAAGTAAACTGCCACATAATCTAGCACTTCCACGTCTGGGTATTTATCCAAGGGAAATGGAAACACTAACTTAAGAAGATATCTTCACCTTCACATTTAATGTAAGTAATAATTAGGAGAAAGCCATGTCAGGACAGAGTCTTGTGGAAATAATAATTTTTATTTCTGCATCTGCCATAGTTCTCTCTGTTTTGTTCTCATTCTAAAATACAATATTCCCAAAATAGCTGTATGAATTAGATAAAACATGTATCTTCATATTGTGTTGGGTCATTTTGCAAAATACAGATTCACAATCCTACTGCGATATTTGAGGTTTTCTTAACAGCTCAGCAAACAAGTCTCAGACAGACTTTCTTGGAGTGAATTATGCTGCTCTTCAGAGCAGTAGCAGCTTGGCATTTATTTATGAGGACAACCAAAACAAAAGACTTCCACAGAGTCATGCTGTGCCTATCGTGGAGAACGCCCATGGTCCGGGATAGCTGTAATGATGCTCTTGAGCCCTTCTGAGGCAGCATGCTTCGTGGAAATTAGCTTCCTTGAGGACACAGGAATTCACACACAGACAGATGTGGTACAGAGTTTTGAAAGCAGGTCATCTCCGTTGTGACACAGGACACCAAGATTCAAATAGAGAAATGTACAGAGTTTCTTAGGTGATGTTCATGATTAGGCAAGAGTGCAGCAGAAATTTTCCACCCACGGGATTCTAAAGTTCAGCTGGCATATTAAAAGTCAAAATAATATGCCCTGGCTGGTGTAGCTCCGTGGACTGAGTGGTGGCCTGCAAACCAAAAGTTTGCTGGTTCGATTCCCAGTCAAGGCCTGGGTTGCAGGCCAGGTCCCCAGTTGGGGGCGTGTGAGAGGCAACTGCAGTATCCTTGCACACTGATGTTTCTCTCCATCTCTTTCTCCCCCCTTTCCCCTCCCTCTAAAAGAAAATAAATAAAATCTTTAGAAATGTGTGTATATTTCCATTAAAAAATTCAAAATAATATCAATGCTTATGGATGAATTTGTAAATTTTTATTCATTATGTGGAAAAAAAGCATTAAATATAAAAAACATAAGCAAAGCTGGCAAGAGAAAACAAAGAATATAGGACTTTGTTTACATAAATGAATTTAAAAAATCATTTAGGAAAGAATGAGATACTGCTGCTTTTATGTTCTGATCATTTTTTATCAGTCTCTTAAAACTGTGCATCTGTAAATCATAGAATAATTTAGTAATCCTGAATCAGCTATATGGTCCCACTTTCTCTGATAGAAATAACTGCTAACTTACGTTAGACTTCCCAGTGTTTTGGTAGGCTTTTGAAATCCAAAGTAGGTTATGCTTTTGGAATCTAAAAAGTATGCCACCTGTTACCTAAATTAATCATGCAAAACAATTTTGCATGCGTTTCATTTATTTTCAAGGAAACTGTTTCTTGATAGACATGAGTTAGCAAAATAATCTGTCACTTTCTTTTCATAGAAGTTTGCTCTAATGCTGACCGACCCCACCAAAAAAACAACAACAACAACAACAAAACTTGCACTAATTATACGATTCAAATGATAAAACCAGGTACTTATTTTCTGTTTAAATTATAATTAATTTAATCATAGAGATGAATTATACTGATACTGAATTCATTACTCATAGAAGAGGAACATTTCTTAATAACTATGGAAATTTAAAAACTCCTTCTCCAATTTCTACATGCAACAAATATTTGTAATTCAAAGATTTTATTTCCATATCTTACAATTTCTAATGTTATTAAAAACAAACATTATTTACTTCACTGTCACTATGAGCCCTCACTCTCTCATGAGGTAAGAATTGAAGTGTTGGCTGTGGGGTGCCATTTATGCAGTCAGAATACAAAAGGCAAAACGTGGAACTATTTATCACAGAGCCAAAAGGAAAAAAGCAATAATACTGATTCTAATGGACTTTGGATTGCCAGTTGGCAGTATTTTTGCTTTCCATTTTCCTCCTGAAGTGTGTGCCACTTAAAGGACATAATGCATAGCTATGAGCAGTAACGGTAATGTCATATCCAATAATTACTTGATACCAGTTCCCTGATTAGTAGAACTGAATTTTGGTTTATGACTAATGTATGCCAATATGATTTAAATTGTACAGAACTAAAATGTGGTTGATTTTATGCCATTAGAGAGACTATTGGTCTTAATTTCACAGAATGAATTATTCCGATGTTCTAAAAATCTTGCACCTAAAGTGTTTACAGGCTGAATAGATTTTTATTTTAAAAGTAGCAATTTAAACATAAGGTTTTAAGCTGATATTTTAAGAAACATTTGTTGTAATCTCTAATATATAATCACTTCCATTTGCTGATTTAGTATTCCAAATGAGGAACTGGAGATTTAATTCTATTTGAAAAGGGACTTACTTATTTCAGTCTATTCCTGGCTAATGTTTTCCAGCTTAAAATATCAATCTTTAAAAAAGAAATCAATGTTAATTAAATATTTATTAAAAAGTTATCCAGTTTATCCTTTAAGCATAATTTATTTGAAAATCAGTAAAACAAACAAAAAACAAAAATCATTTTATTTCACAGAACCTTCCACAATAAATTCCAAAACCTTCCTTGTCCATGTCAAAATGTTCTGGGGTTTAATAACTCTACTAACATGAAAGTCTGACATTAAAATTAAAAACACATAAAGACCAGTCTTGAAAATTCCCTGTGCAGATAAAACTTGTTTAGTCATAAAAATTAAGCTTAGTTTAGGTCATTTTGCAAGACTAACCTGGGTCGTTTCTTGCCTGCTCCTCTGGAAATCATGAGCAAAAGTTTAACTGTTTTTCCAAAAGCTGATATGAGGTAACCACTGAAAATTCTAACACTGTAACTAATCACTGTGAAGAATAAATAGTCACTGCTGCCTCACCGTGGAAGCTGCTTACACGCCCCTGGGCCTCATTCCGTGTTTTGGTTTGAGTGCTCCTGGTTTGACAATGGACTTTTTCATGTGTGGACAATAAAGCTTTACTAATCACTACTTCAGTGATATATTGGTCTTATTTTTGCTCTTTCTGAACTGTTGGCACTTACATTATCTGCAAGCCCTTTGTGCTCCAACCTAAACACACGTCCCTGGTGGCACCCTCTGCAGAAATTGAGAACAGCTGGCCACCAGCCTTTTAAACAACCTTTCATGTACTTGAATTTCATTGCTAAATTTCTCCTAAGTCAATAAAGGAACCTATTTGTAAAAGTTCCCTGGTGAGGCTTCTTATGCTGCCCAATGTTATTAAAGTAACACTTTTTTCCTATAAATACAATAGAAAATATACTTAGCTTTAAAAATGAAAGGCTATATTTTTACCTCTTTTTAGGATACTTGTTAGATATACCCATGCATTTTACCTTAGCAATAATAACTTCCAATTTCTTTGTGTAGTTTTGTTATGGACGTGTGCTCCCTCTGCATCAGCCATTTCCATCTTCCCCTTTGAAAAATCAACTACATGTTTCTTTGGAATTCCCACCTCTCCTACGCTCAGCCTTGTATCTCAGGTGGATGGACTCCATTATTAGCTCAGAGGTGGACACTTAAGACTTCATATCGATTATCACATTTCACTCCCCACAGCCCTACACCATCATATTAATTAATTGGTGAAAATGTAGCGCATGACCCAGGTCAGGCCAATGACACACATGATATATTTGCCTGGGGCTTTTGTAAAAGTATTTTCTCTTTCTCCTGTAATAAGACCAGAAGAGATGTCGTCTATTCTAGGTGGTGCGGACCAAACAGATGTAGTAGGGCCCTGCCTTATCGCTTCTGGGAGAGTAGCCACCCTGGGAATGAAGCTGATAACAGAGAGGGCAGAGTCTGGAGCAAACTACCATGAATCTCCCGACAGAGCTGCCCTTGAAGGCAGGCCTTCCTCTTGGCTGCTTCGTTATATTAAAATACATATATGCGGTTTTATTTGTGTATATTACATATACACATATATTTTTGCTTGCTTAGGTTAATGCTGTTGACTTTTCTGTCTTTCAAATAAAAGATCCTTAATTCATAAAATATTCTACTTAAGCTTTTTTTGGTGGATAAAATTGATTGGCAAATAAGGCCCATTTAATAAATATTTGGGAAAACATTAAAAATATATGTATTCTCAAAGTTAACTTCTCTAAATGCTAATCATATTCATTATTCCTGAGGAATACTTTATCTTCTAACTACCAAATTCTAAAAATAATGAATGACTATGATTGCATTCTTCAAAAGAACAAACTTTAATCCCTCAAACATGTCAATCTCAAATTAATGGATGTGCTTAAGACCTTTATGTAAGAATAGATGCAAATAAAGAAGCAATTAAGTCATTATTCATTTGTATTAATGAGCATGTTATTCAGGCTTATTTCTCAAGCAAAAGAAAATAAGTGACTAATCTGGGAGAAAAGGGTGACTACAGGAGGAGATGCCTAAGCACCAGTCACATTACAGTGATGACGGGTGTGGGCCCCTTTGGAGCAAAGCGTCCTAAATCCTATCGATAGCAACAAAGGGAACACAACACATCCAGAGGAATATACAAAAACCTAGCTGCGGAGCAGAGGCCCCTGGGGGCGGTAACTAAGCAGCCAAGGAATGTGGGGTGGGAGAGAGACATCTCGCTCTATTTTCTCCTGTACCTTCTGAATTGGGAGCAAGGGCAGGGTTGACCTATTCAAAAGTAAATGTTTTAAAATAACTAAAAAATAATCACAATAGCTATATGGCAGCTATATCTCATAACACTGGGGGGAAATTACCTACCACCTGCCATCATTTTTAGCAAATAAATTCCTGAGAGTCAGGTTTGCATTTTCTAAGTTAATGCTTTCTTCATATCATCTTGTCTTTTATATTTTAAGGCTTCTTTTTTGTGTTCTTTCAAAGATGTCCTATTATCCCTAAAAGTATTTTTCCTCTGTTATTTCTGTAACAATTCCTTATTTCATGCCTATTCTTTTGATCTAAGCACTATCTACACAAGCCACAGCTTCTTTTTATCTTTTTAACCAATTTCAACCCCCCCACCCCCACCACCCACTCAATATACACATTTCTTTACCTCCATGATAATCATGTTCCACAACCTTGGGACTAAGCAACCTGCTGATGGATTTGCTAGTGAGCATTCATGTGACCGACTGCGACTAATTTGTTTCAGATATTATGAGTATATATCATTCATTTTTATTTATCTAGCAAACATGTATTATCTCCTATGTTACAGGTATTGCCTTTGATATTGCAGCTATAATGACAAATAACAAACTTCAAGGAAATTACACTTGAATGGCTTTGTTAGCATTTAATTAATTTACATTATGTAGAAACATTCAACTGTTTATTTTATTTTTTTACTTTTATTGAATGTATTAGGCTGACATTGCTTCTTATTTAATATCTCAGTAAACTTCCATTATATGACAGGGTGGAGCAAAAGTAGATTTTCAGTTGTAAGTATGTGAAACACAGTTTATTCTTGTATTCATATTTATGATTTATTGTATCATTTTCCAGACAAACTATAAACTACTTCTGCCCCACCTTGTATTGAATTTGTGCACACAAGTGTGGTTTCTGATCACATGTGCTGAAGAATCCAGGCATGATGCGTTCTTTTCCATGAAGGTACCAAGGTTGAAAGCCTGGAGCCAAAGCCCAGTGCCAGCTCATGTCTAGTATGCATTCCAGACCTTAAAATCTCTGGCATAACTTTCCGATAGTCTTATAGTCAATTTCAATTCCTATAAAATTAGAATAAATGAAAGACTGCATCTCTTCTTACTAACGATGACAGCTTCCTCCCAGGGCACTTGTGACCCCACCTGAGGGCTTTCCGTTGGTCCACGTGAAGCCCAGTGGGAAGTGCTGGGAACTCAGTGCTCCCAGGAACAGCTGTCGGCTGACGTCAAGTACAAGATGATATATAGAGATATCTCTATATACATCCGCACTTTCTCAGCCCTCGTTCAGAACAATCCTGAGGCACGTTTGAGATAATCTCCCAGATTTTCAAGGAAGATTAGGCACCAGTCGCTCATGGTTGTAACAAAAGTGATCATGCCCTTTTGTGACTTTGTTAACTTCCCTATACATTTTTCAAATAAATGTCCTAAATTCAAATATTTGGCTTATGGTCTGCTTCTGGGGAGAAGCCAAGTCAAAATAATTGATATTATAGAACAGGTCCTGGAATAGAGTATGATTTTTGGGCAATACTGAAGTGCCCATGTTGAGGTTAAAGACTGCAAGTTCAGAGTGGCATGAATTTGAAAACAAAAGTTAAAGAATTTCCTTTTTAGGCTTTATGTTGACAGCTAAATTGAGTCATATATCTTTTGTGTCTAAGTTTTCCTGATATGATTTGACTTCTATATTTTGGGTGATTTCAACTATTTATTTTATTGGATCAGCTATTACAGAAATATGCATTTAAATCATTTTTTCTCTATTATTTTATCATAGTTTATCATAATTATTTTCTTATGCCAACTTAGAAAATGTATATACTGGTGAAGAATGTGCAAATGTCACAATTTTGATAACATTCTGTGTTGTTTTAAAATGGATTTTCCTTACATTTTGCCTTTCAATATTATACCCTGTTTGATTTATTATGTGGCTGTAAATTTATTTTTCCTTTTAGAAGTTTAGCTATATATTTTGCCCAAATCAGAAATAAACCAGATACCACTTTTTTCAACATGTGAAAGGTACACTGTGATAAATTTAAATGTTGTAGAAATGTACATATTCTTTGGTGAGAGAAAAATAGGTATGGAGGCTGTTTCTCTGACAACTAAACTTGAAATCATTATTAAAAATATTTTATCAGAGTTTCACTCTTATAACTACACTTAACCTGAATGTGTCTCATTATGGTACTGCCTACATTAATTTTGACTACAGAATGCTCTAATTCTACTCAAAGGCATTTCAAGATAAAATAAGATCTCATTATCAGTGTATATTGAATCAAGTTTTGTGTCTTGAAAGTAAGAGTTGATACTAAGTCTAAGTTTCGAGTATTAGTCAAAGCATTGAGTCTAGCAGCATTAAGGCACTCTGGTGAAGTTCAATGGTTTCATGTCTGAATCATTGTCATTTGCCACAAAATTGCCTTGCATATAGAGGTGCTTATTCCAAAACATCTTGTTCCATTTTTGTCTTGTTTGTTTCGGTTACTTCCCACACTCCATTCATTAGTGGATCACATTGTCTAAATATCCCAAGTATATCCTGAATCTGTCCTCTTTCTTTCACTTTCAATACTTCCAGCCTAGGAAGAGTTAGTCGTCTTCTGCTGAGACAACAGCTTCATAACTTCTGTCTCTGCCTTTACTGTTTATTCTCTAGTCACCTGTTTCTCTACAGAGAAGCTGTACCATCACTTTTTCAAGGTCTCCATAGGTTTTCTGCCACGCTTGGACTCAAACACAACTGCTTTCCCAAGATTACAGTGACCCAAGTGATCCATGCTGACTGTGGCATTCTCATCTGGCACCTTGCTCCTGAGCCCCAGTTACCTGTCAGTCACCTCAGTTTTCTTGCTGTTCTTTCATTGCACCTTGTTTGCGCCTGCCTTAAAGCCTTTCCTCCAGGTACTTCCTCTTCCTGGAATGTTCTGCCTCCTCACCTGGGCACGTATAGTCCTTCATACTATTCAGATTGCAACTTAAATGCTATCTCCTAAAACAAGAGGAAAAACATTCCATGACCTCTGAATCTAAAGCTGCCACTAAGTCACTCTCTAATGCATCACCTGCTTTTACTACAGTGCATGTAATTTATGACTATCAGATAGTCTTCTTATTATGAATTTAATATGTTTATTGTCTCTACTCCCAAAGTGCAACATGCACTCCACAAAGGCAGGGGACTAGTCTGTCTCTTTTATCACTATATTCTCAAAATCTAAAACCATGAATAAAATAATGAAGCAAGTCAGTAAATATACATGAGATTAAAAGGAAAACAAGTTTAAATTGATACATTTTATTTCAACATTGCTATTTTTACAATGTATTTGATGTAATAAAGATCTAATAAACTGTGAGAACTGAAATACTAACACACCTCAGTGGGAATAATTACTGGAAAATATCTCAGGTTTAAACATCATATAGTGTAATAAAGACCCTTGCTGTTAACCATGCTTCTCAGAATGCTAATTATGTCTTGGATTTGGATGAATGTGTTAATTAAAAGTCTCCAGCTCATTGCTGAAGGAAACATTTTTCAAAAGTATAGAATCTGTAAAACAATCAGAAACTACCACTAGAACCCATTGTTTTGAATCTTAAATACTCTTTAAAGTTGTCCTTTAGTTAAAAGGTTTTTATTTTCAAGATGTTTCACAGCATCACCTTTTCCACCTACAACAGGATCAAGGTAGTTCTCATTTGACCTGGGAGGTTGTAGTCACATTGCCCTGGTCTGTAACAGTATTTCTGTTACAAAGTCATCTGCTCAAGCAGCAGAGCTCTCAGAATATTCACTGGAAGCCCTGTGTCAATTAGCATTTAATGGATGAGCAAGTTTCAGTGGATGATGTATAGAATTACTCTTCCCTCAGACAATAGATGTGTTGACAGTGTTGTTAGTAGGGTTCAGAAATAGGACATGGTCCAAACAAGTGCTCCATTTAAAAGCGTGCCCCTCTGTATGGAAATCCTAGAGTGGAAGTATCGTGCGCAGGTAATGACAACTAAAAATCTCTGCAAGTCATAGGTTAGAAGTGTACTTTCAGATGTAAGAAAAAACGTGCCTGTGACAGACATTTCTAGTTTAAAGTGCCATTCGTTCAGAACTGATAATAATAGAAACAAATGTTTATGTTAGTGAAAACATTTGAAAGTATATAGGCCAGTACATAATGGTTTTATTCTATTGTTTTAATTAAATAAAATATATTTTGTGAAGTTCAACGTATTTGGGTAGTTGCAGCCAGAGCTCTGCCTGGTGTGTAAACCTATGCTTCGGGATGATCCCACTATTGTAAGAGCAAGACGAGTGTATGATTCAGGAAGAAATTGGCCCTGCTAACTGCTGTTTAAAACACTTTGTAGTTCAAAATGATAAATGTTTTGTAAATTTCACCAATTCAGAGCACTTAGACCTATTTTTCTATTTTTCTCCTATAGTGCAACCTTTACCTGTATGCTTCCTGTTAGTTTTTGCCATTCTGGCCCCCTTTTAAAGTTCAGTTTATTCCAACTGCGTTCATGGATAGGGGAAAGGAGACATGCTGCATGATTTACCTGAAAGTTAATTTTCTTCTTTCTCCAAGAGCATCATTCTACAGAACATGTACATATACACATACTTCCTTATGCACACATCTCTGTGGTAGAACATTTAGCATTAGGAGACAGGAAATCAAGTAGTAACTTTCCAGAATAATCACAATTTGCCCAAAATGTAGAATCAAATTGGAAATTTAATTCATCAACATTCACATTTGAAATTTGATACTTCCGTCTGCATGAGGCTGCAAGGAAGGGACCACAAGGTCCCTTCCATGAAACAATTCAACTTTCAGACTTCTGGTAAAGATGGCAGAGTACGTAAATGCTGTGCTCGCCTCCTCCCATAACTACATTAAAAAATTACAATTAAATTATATAAAAACCCTGATTGAGATCCACCTGTAGTCTAGCTGAACATACATCCTATAACTAAGGCTATGAAGAAGAAGCCATGACATGACCGGTAGGAGGGGCAGAGACACAGAGTGGGCAAGTGCCACACCTAGGATGTGGGGATTAGGAAACAGGAGGGATATCTTGGCTGTGGAGGTCCACTCTGAGGAGCTGGGGGCCCGGCTCACCCTGAGCCCCCCAGCCCAGGGCACTGTGCCAAGAAGGGGATTCTCTGTAACATTTGGCTGTCGAAAACCAGTGGGTATAGCATCTGCAGAAGACAGAAGGCTGCTGGAGTCCCAGGTGTCCCTCTTGAGGGTCCATGCTCAGACTTGCAGACTGACAAATTCACTTTCTCTGGGCTCCAGCACAGGGCCAGAAGCTAGGCAAAAGCCAGGGAATGCAGGGAGGGACTAAATGGACGAGTTTCAGGGGAAGGGCTGGAGGAGCAGTGGTCAGGGCAGCTCTTTCTGGGGACGGAAGTGCTGGCAGGCGCCACTATTTTTTGTTGAGTGCTCCCTGCGCCCAGCGGGCCCAGCCTGGGTGGGTATCAAATGTGAGCTATCCATTAACCTGGACGTCACAGTCTGCCCGGGCTCCGGTGATCCTCTGAGACCCTGTCCCACCCAACGCCCAAGCATCGCTGAACCTCTTTCAGCAGCTTTTCCACACAAGTGGCCTGCCCTGGCTCATGCTTCAGGCTTTCTTAAAATCTCCCAAAGGTCCATAAACACCAAACAAGCAGCAGCAGGCCTTGGAGTGCCCTTTACCCTTTACCGAGTGGCTCCAAGCATGATACAAGCAGTAAATGGTCTCAACTTGCATCATAACCTCCATCGGGTATCCCCAGGCCTGGCTTAAGCTCCAGCCAATGCTGGCTTAGAACATAGCTTCCAGTAAGCAGGCACAGGCCAGGTCCAAGTGGCAGCTGGCCGTAGCTCACATTATGGCACCCAGGAATGGTTCACAGCACAGTCTTCCCCAAGTGCCCCCAAGCCTAGTACAAGAGGCAATGAACTGCAGGGCACTTAGTAGCTCCCAGCAGGTGGCCCTAAACCAGGCACAAATGGCAGCTGAGCTTGGCTTGTGCCAGAGCCCTTCCCAAGGGGCACAAGAAACAACATACCCAGTGGCCAGCCTTAGACCACATGAGAGCACCACCCAACCAGCTCTTCAAATGACACACCCAAAGGACCGAGTCAGTTGGTACAAGAGCCCTGCTAAAATAACTCTGGTTCTGTGAGGTCAGCCCCGCACGACAGCTGATCCACTGTAGTCATGGCCAGCCCTCTCAGACAGTCAGCCTGAGGGTCTGTCCCACCCGCTGACATGCCAACAGCAACCCAAGGTCGACCACAACAGAAAGGCACACACCACTCACACAAGGGGCACTCCTGGGGCACCCAACTCAGGTGAGCAGGGAGACTGTGCCACTGAACCCCACAACACCTACTACATAAGGTCATTCTGCCAAGACTGGGAAACAAAGCAGATCTACCTAACACCTAGAAACAAACACAAGGAGGCAGCCTAATTGAGGAGACAAAGAAGCATGTCCCAAATGAAAGAACAGGACAAAACTTCAGAAAAAGAACTAAACAGAATGGAAACAAAAAACCAAAATGGATAAACCCTACCCACACTTTCTAGAAAACAGTTCTTTGAAGAAGTATCAGCACTATCATTGTTTTATATATTTTTCTCAAGTAATTATAAAGTCAAAGGATCTTTATTCCAAAGGGTTCAGCTAGTCCTAGTTAAAACATCTGTGGACTTCATAAAGTCTCAACTGAAAAAATATGTATAACAAGCAATTTTTCTATATCTTGTTACACTAGATATTTTTTTTAAAACCACATTTGTTATTTTGGTATTCAAAACTGGTACCATTTCTCAAAAGGCTTTTACATACATTATCTTATTTAATTTTTATAATCCTCTGTAGCAGATAGGATTTATTATCCTTATTTTTGCTTTCAAGACAACTGAGTTTTAGAGGGATAAATACATTTATGTAAACTTGTAGAACTTGTAAACAGGAAAGCCAAAATTTCTTTCAGCTATTTTATGTCACATCAGCAGACACTTGCTCCCCATGTATCACATGGTAAAAACTCAATAAACTTTTCTTAGTTTACATGAAAATGGAAAGAGACATAAATAAGGTTTCATCCATTTATTCATCATTCTTAAACGATGTTCAGTTAGATAGATAGATAGAGATATATTGATATATATCCTTCTTCCAAAGAAATCACAGTGATTTTGTAAATATTTTGCCAAATTCTAACGGACGAGAGGCGACACACATTGACATCCTCGCCTTGAAGGTGGATCCGCTTACGCAGCTTTTGCTCAAGGACAATTTAATTGCGCCTCCACGTCAAGCCGTGGAGCCCGTGACTCTTCCTGCTGTTATCTAAGGTCGGTCTTTCCCAGGCCTCTTCCGGCCCTGTTTCATGTACTATGGTTTGATAGCCTGAGTTTCCATTTACTAGGTTCGCAGAAAATCAATATTTATTTATTTAGCACCTTACATTTCAAAAGACTCGAGATAAATCAATATGTAGGATTCATTCCATAAGAAGAGTAATTAGGCAGCCCCACAAATATTGCAGTTACTGCAGATTTGAAAGCTCTAAGTTGTGGGAATCAAAGGGAAAGTCACCTAGTACCTTCTTAAAATACAACTAAAAGTTATTTTATTTATTGCTAAACTCTTGCAATTAAAGAAAAACAGAATTGTTTAAAAGATCCATTTTCCATTTTGATAACAAAATAAGGTGAATGGAAAACTTTTAAAAAAGAAAAATATCTAAAATGTTCTTTCAACATTATTTTAGATAACCGATACAAGTAATGCCTAAAGGTTGCTTAGAGTAGATCATAAAATAGAATGTTCTTTTTTTTTTTTTTTTAGTTCTTTGTAGAATTATCACAATAAAACTTTTAAGCTTAATATTTATCCTGTCGAATAACCTAGGGGAAGTTAATACATTCTGTAAGGAATATTTCTGAGACTAGAACAAGACATTACAATAAGAACGGACTCAAGCTGAGAAAATACGTACTAAAGAAATTGGGGCTTTTGCATGATAGACGACACTAAGAATGTGATGGTTCCATGCTCTAGTGGGCCCATGTCGGCATTCACCCTTGGAAGAATCCAGCCCACTGTCAGCTGTTCCATATTTTTTTTAAAACGAACTACCATCAAATTATTGGCATTGGATCTAGTCCTTCTACCTTGTCAAATGCAATGATTTCTCCTTTTTTAACATCTGCCCTGCTGGATTTCTAGAATCTGAATTGCCCCCGTCCTACTTTATTAGTTCAAAATCCTTGCACGTGTGCTCCTGAGGTTTGCATCATTCAGTCAGACATTGTGCGTTTTCTATCAACGTGCCACTCACTACAGCGGGGTGAAGATGCTGTGACCACCTGGGTCCCAAAATATATATATTAAAATGTTCAATAACACCTTTCAGTAAATCCAAGTGCACAACCCCTAACCCAAAATACATGCGATCAAACCTTTTTTGGTATTCTAAATTTTTCACAGTTTAGAAAGGTGATTTGATACTTCCATAGTCTGAAAATTATGCTATCTCTTTATGGGAGCACTTGTAATGAAATGAATTATCTGTATAAAAAATAAGCCTATTGATGAGTAAGGTAAATAAAGAATAATAAGTAGTCTCAAGTCAATTCACATCAAGTTTTACCCATAAATTAGCTCAGATCAGGTTGTTTCTCACAGCCTTTTGGATTATGAAGTGGAAATTAGAGATGGTTGGTCTAGTCTCTTTGAGTAGATGGCTCTACAGTGGCTGTCATTGAAGGTTATTCTCTATCAATTGGTGTTTATCTGTACATGTTTTGACCCAAACTCAGTAACCCACTTGATCCTCACAAACTCAGGACTGAGTATTATTAATAATTCTATAGCAGAAGTTCTGTATAACATGAGAAGGGAAATGGAATTATATTTATTTCTGTATGACAAAAAGTGTGTTGTTATTTATAGTGCAAGTATCACATTTCTTGTAAGCTACTAAGACTTAGTTTTGTTCTGTCAATCAGAATGATTTAGCCTACATTGAGTAAGATAAATATGAATAAACCAAAAGGCATCTGCTTACAAACAAATACAATCTTTCTCTTAAGAAAAAGAGCACCTGTGTTTACTCATCATTTCACATATGGACAAATGTATAAATGGTTTGGGGGTTTGAGTGAAAAAGATAAAACAAAAACAAGTTAAATTCATTGAAGGTATAAAATCAACCTAAATTCCACTGTTACCAATTCAGCAACACAACACAAAATAATCACTATATCTTAATAATTACCAAAAAATAAAAAACAAATCTCCAGGAAGTTGAATTTCCAACTTTTCTCTTTAGGCACACAGATCACAAGTTATGAGAATTAGTAGTATATTGGGGAATTTAAAGACACATGGTTATTTAGAATTTGGGAGAACTCCATAGGGTACCAGTATGAATTTTAGAAACTATTTCTTCTGTGAATTTGTTTAAATCAAGGACTTAAAATTATCTTCAAAAATCAAAATAGCTCAATATGCAAAAAGACTTTCTTACATATTATTTGGAGTCCAGCTAAAACAGTTTTGCCTGGAGTTAGTTACAGCCTGTTCTGCAAGGCCAGAAATGGAAAGAAGAATAGAAATCTTGTTTATTTTTAATTAAGATGTGACTAGGATTATCAATGTTAATTATAAGATATTTTGCTGATTGTAACAAATTTTTTAAAAAATCACAAAGAGAAATTAGGAGGGCAACTATCAGGCCACAGATTCCTCTAACAGTGGCTAAGTCTGAGTGCCAAGTTGCTTATAATACCCCATGGTTTTGGGGAAATATTCTAGAAATACTTAAGCAAATATTAACTCATGTTTCTTCTAAAGCTTAATTATTTCTAACTAGGTTCATTAGATTTTAACCAAAGGGTAGATTTATTAGTTCACTCAAAGTAACTTTCCATGGATGTCTACATTATCACAATCAGTATGTCATTACTTTGAGAAATTTAGTAAGAAACTTAAGTACTATAATGTTGAATTGCATAAAATAAATGGTATAAAGAATTTTAGCAGTTGTAGGTGACAGAGATCCTTCCTAATTTGGAAGATATTAAAAGAGGTTTAACATGGATAAAAAAGGTATACACTTAAAGCATATTATTCAAATTTGGGGAAAATATTAGAATATAAATTTTTTAAATGTGCTTTTGCCTACATGAAGGCAAATCAACGCTTATTGTAAATCTTTAATTGGCCTTCATTGAGAGAGGAAGAACAAAAAAATATGTAGATAGGTAAGATATATCCTTTCCTATTAAAAATAATAAATACTAGAGCCTTAGAACAGGGCTTTCTAACATGTATAAATTGTTTGACACCTGGTGCTAATGTATAGCTACCTGAAATAATTGGATAAAATAATAATATTTACAATACTTATAAAAAGTAAAATTTATTAAAACAACAGTAACATATTGGTTAGAACTCATAAATTGATAACAAAATAAAAACATGTTTGTTTTGCTTCTAGTAGTAATGGAAGATTTTTTGACTCAATCTTTTCTCAAAAAATATATGAAAAAATCTGCTTATAGATAGTGAATTATCGCCAATGAATACAGAGTTTGTAGAACAAGGGTATTATAGAGGAGAGAAGCTGAGAGACATCAGCTCGGAACCTGGAACTACATTTTAAAAATATTTTCCTGGAAGCTACTCTTGAAAGTTGCCACTGAGAGGCTGAGTAGAATTTTCAGCAGACTAATGGCATTATGCCATGGATATCAAAAAACCAAAGAGCATAAGTCCTGTTATATATTCCAGGCTTTATCCGGGATCCCAGAGGTCTATATCTTAAAATAAACAGTAGAACCATCATCAAAAATCCAAGTTTCATAGAACTTAATTCCTAATTAAATTGAAGTGATATTAGCTATCCAGAGACCCTAGTCTAGCTGCCCAAGAGAAATAAATGTAAACTCTTTCCAAAGAAAATGACATTTTTTTTTTCATTGAAAATGCCTGGCACTGTATCAGAAATATCCAGACACACAAGATTTCAAATTTCTACAGACAACAAAACAAAACAAAAAATGTTTATAAAAGAAAGAGATTCAAATAATGAAGTCATTAATCATGGGCTTTCGTATAACTATAATTAATATCTTCAAGAACTAAAAACAAGATGAAAAAACAGAATGGGAAATGTCATGTATCAAAACTGAAAGAACTCAACGATGAGAAGAATATTAATGAATTCAAAAATAATTTTAAAGAAAATACTCAGAATGACGCATGGAGGAGCAAAAGAGATAAATTACAGTGAAAATGCACATGAATTACTCTGCAAAACTGTTACATATGACTGGTTTGATTCTTAGAAGAAATGGTGAAAGGATGACATAGTATCATTATCTGAAGAGATAAAGACATAGTACTATCTAAATTGCCTGAAGACCATAGAGTAAATATTGAAAGGTCTAAGAAAACCAAGAAAAATAAAAACTACTAAAATACACCTAGGCAAAACATAACAAAACTCCTGAATATTAAAAATCTTGAAAGCAATCAAGGTGGAGAAAAAGGAAGACTGTTTTCACAGGAGCAGCAAAAATAACTGACATTTGACTTTTTCATGGAAACAATAAAAACCTGAAATTGAATTATATTGTCAAACTAAAAAATAGCAACACAGAGAAAATGAAACTATCCTTCAAGATTAAAGATGAAATAAACATATTTTCAGAATATGAATACTAACATATTTCATAATTAACAGACCTGCACTAAGTAAGTATTAAAGGGAGTTCTTCAGCAATAGAAAATCATACTATATGGAAGCACAGACTTACAGGAAAAATTCAAAGCAATGGGAAGGATAAATATGTAAGAACATCTAAATTAATTAGATGGCAGAAAACAGTAAAAAATACAATGCATGTCAGTAATATTCTTAAATGTAAACATAAACACAAATTAAGTGGCAAAAACTACCAAAATGAATTTTTTTAAAAAATGTGTGATACTTACAAGAGATACACATTTAATATCAGAATAATAAGATGGAAATAAACAATAGAAATATTATTTCCAATAAAATAAAAGGAAGAGAAATAAAAGAAAAGCTATTTAGAAACAAGGACCAAGGCAAAGCTGGTGTAGCTATACTAGCAGGTAAGAATTGCAAAGTTAAGGGGCATTATTAGAATTGAAGATGAATATTCAGTAACCATAAAATGTTGAAGCCACTAAAATGGTATGACAATTCTAGGTCTGAATGTACCTAATAACATAGTTTAACCATATTTAGGCAAAATCATCAGAAGTTTTAGCACAGAGAGAAATTTGGTAACTGTATAGAAGATTAGAACATCAGAAGTATCAAATTTGACCTAATTAACATAAAAACAAACACCACCTCAAAACCACAGAACACAGTTTGAAGTTCTCAGGAAATACTGCTCCACCATGACCTTATTCTGGCCCACAAGGCAGATTTCAACAAATATTAAAATTTTAAGCCATACAGAGTACGGTTAACCACCATAGGGAATACCAGAGTATTCCCTAACCACCATTGTCTAATTGAATAAATCTAGAAAATAACAACAAAATAATAACACAAAAATCCCAAATGTTTGAAAATTGAGTAATAGGCAACAAAACACAAGGTCAAAAAGATACGACAATGCAAATCAGGAAGTAGTTTATACTGAACGATAATGAAAATTCTCGCTCTGTTTTAAATATTCATATTGACCCAGATAGACATAAAATAAATCCTAAAGCCAATAATATAAAATATATATTCCAGACTGAAAAGTTAATGTAAAGTAAATGAGGCTGATTTAAAACCAAAAACTGAAATTCATTTGCCACAGGTAGGATATCCTCAACAAAACTGAAGAAAAGTTCAAGCCTTTTTAAAATTTATTTTATTATTTATTAATTTAACATTTTTGAAACTGTATTCCATGAATTCTTTTAGTCTACCTAAACTGGTGGCAGAATCAATCTCGACTTTTTGTTAAACATTTGAATTTAATGACAAGGGACAAAGTAGTGAAATAGCAGAGCTGAAAGCAGCCATATGTTCTTCCAGTTAGTGAAATGCCAAGCTGATAAGACTAAAGTACATGGGAAAATTTTCATATTGACTGTGGCCTGAAAAATGGCAGGTGAACTTCAATGTAGATTTTAAAAAAACAAAAAAAAAACCTTCAAAAAATATCCTAAACTAAACTTATAAGAAAACAGGCTCTAAACTTTTAGTTATAACTTAAGAAAAACAGATTTAAGAATCATTACAAATTACTTGTGGAAAATGATAACCCAATTTATTGTTATAGAGAGATTAAAATAATAGCATAGATAAATAAAATTTTTTGAAAATAGATATAATTATTTTCTTATCCCTATACATGTAAGAAATTGTTGTGTTTTATTCATAAAATATTATGAGTTGTAGCCAGACCTGAAACTTGATAAAAGATGATCAAGACCCAGAGAAAGACAAGTGAAATAGATGAGAAATGCTATATAGAGCAAATCCTGAATGGTGCAAACTGATTAGAATATTTTTAAAGAGATCAAATAATTAAAGATTATAAAATCTCAAAAGACATGGACAAAGTGAACATGACACTGTTCTCTAAATTCTAGAGAGCTGAAAACAGAAAGTAGCAAAGGAGTGTATTGAGTTGTTCAGGTGAACTATGAACTATGGAAGACTACTTGATATCACAGGTAGTAACAAGGTATTCTTAATACTGACAAATGCTAAAAATATACAGAAATATGCAATGATTTCTGACAAATTATAAGTAATGAATCAGTTCACTAATTCAGAAAAAAACTATGTGTTCAATTATATGTCAAACAATAGGCCAATTAGCATACAGTTTATTAGTAGAAACAGGAAAATAAACAGACTATATCGGTTCAGAGTTATAGATGTAATGATAGACATGGAGACTATTGGCTTGATACCTGTGCTGGTGTGTCTGTCTGTGTGTACATATTTATGTGAGGAAGAAGGTGTTAGTTAAAACTGCCAGGAGGACACAGTGACTAAATTGGGTCTCAACAAATACTTAGGAGGAAGGCACAGGACCAAGAGGAAAGTAGAATTTAAAAGGGAGAAAGTTGAGAGAAATTATGGCATATATAGAACTACAACTGTCAATATAGCTGCAGCCCCAACATCTAGGGATGGAGAATGAGAGATGAGCCTGTAGAGATAAACAGGCATTCATCTGCCATGTCATGACTCTGGTCCTCAACTTGTGGAAAGATTATAAAATCTCAAAAGACATGGGGAATTTTTAAAGAATACTGAATGATTCAATATGGGGTGAGAATATGGTAATTTTTATCTATTACCTTTTTTATTCTTGCCTGAGTTTAAACTAGTAGCATAAAGGTAGATTCAGTCACTGAAATGAAACAAATGGTAAGTAGGATAGAAAACTTCAGAAACATACAGATTAGGTTTATATCATAAATTTTAAAATTCTTTCTTAAAAATAATACAGAGGGCACTTTAAATAGATTAGGAGTAAATAAAAAATAATATTGGAAATTGAGACAAAACTACCTTTCCAAGAAGTGTGATAAATGATTTTAAATTTTTAGTAAAAGGCTTCATTGAAAACTCACCAACATTCCTAAGGTTATTGGGACAGGACTACATAAAAGAGCTGGCCATGGAATGCTAGAGGCCATGCCAGTTAGGGTCTCCATTCACCTGCCATGTAGCATGGGGAAAGGCAGGTTTGACAGAAATGGCTTCGTGCTCTGCCACGTCCCTTCGTGGACATAGGTTTTAATAGTGGCACAATTTCATTCTAATATGAAATAGAAGAAAACCATTCAAGGTCTAGAGGCTCTGGTGAATGTCAAAATGATAGTGAGCAATCTCTAAGAAGGCAATGTTTATAAATTAGGACAAATAGCAGAAATTTGACCATAAGAAAGATAGGTTTGGTTCTATTTAACCAAATTTAGAGGCTTGTAAGTCCAATTCTAATGAAAGTGTGAGGAACATGGCAAAGTTGAGTCACAGGCTAAAACTAGAAAACTTCTAACCTCCATCTTTTGTAGAGAAGGAGAATATGCTTCTAACATAGCAGGGCTCAGTTTTGATGCACAGATATTAATAAATATGGGCACAAAATATTGCGAGATAAAATGTCATCATTGTCATGCTCAAATTTCTAAGTTATTTTTGTATTATCTGCTACCTTATCTAACACTAATTTTAGCCTAAACTTTGCCAAGAACCTTAAAGAATAGGTGTTTACCACTATACACATACACTCACTTCCTCACTTTCAGCTTAAGTTCCATGACCAAATAATTTTAATTATCTTTGGAGATGGATGGAGCAAGAGGAAGAGATAGGGAGAATGAAGAAGTGGACAGGATTACATAGAATATCCTCCAAACATAAGAAAACAGAAAACAAAACAAATAAAATACTTTGTGGGCTTTCTGCAATATTGCCTTAATGAGAAAAAAATAAACATAAAATAAACACAGAAGTGATATAGTCTTTAAAAATATGTGCTTTTTTTTTTTGGCTTAATCTCTTTACCTTTTTTACTCAGATATTGCATTCTCAGTATCACACTGCCAAGAAACAGGATCAATTTCAAAAGGATCAATTGAAATCCAAAGACCCAACAAAATACAAAGTAATGTTTAAATGCAAGTACTTTACTCAGTGGCTGTGTATTGTTTTTTTTTCCTTTAATTTGGAAGAATGAGGATAAAAACATGTTTTAAATTGTAGAAGTAGAAAAAAATAACTCTTTTTCACCTTCCTGGATTTCTCTACTGACTAAAAGCAGTTTTTACTAAAGAAACCTGTTTAGCAGATCATGCTGAAAAACCTCTGTAAGCTTAAATCCCTCAGCCATGGTGCTCAGCACACAGGTGGAGGTGGAGATGGGCCACAAATACGGATAAGATACAAGCTCTACAGGCAGGAGCTCTCCATCTATCTCTGGTATTGTCTGTCCTTCTCCCATTCTTCTCAGATGCAGTCCCTGCATTCCCCTGCCCTACTCCAGGCCCAGGGAAGCCTCACCAAACTGACCTCACCAAGCTTCCTTGAAAACTGGTTTGCAGGTACATTTGTCTCATTTGTTCCATAGGATGCAGCGCTGAAAAGTAGAATTTTTTTTCCTCTACCCCAGCTCTCCAATTTTGCTGGGGTTGCAGCATCGATTGCTTCCTTCTACAATTAAAGATCCTCATAGATAGTCCTTAATCCAAGTTGCAGCTCTTACTAGGTGTCCTGCCATGACACCTCAACAAACAGCAAGTGCTGGCGAGGATGTGGAGAAAAGGGGACGATAGGGCACTGTTGGTGGGAGTGCAGACTGGTGCAGCTGCTGCGGAGAACAGTATGGAGTTTCCTCAAAAAATTAAAAATGGAACTGCCTTTTGACTCAGTGATCCCACTTCTGAGAATATATCTTAAGAATCCTGAAATACCAGTTCAAAAGAACACACACATCCCCAGGTTTACAGTAGTATTATTTGCAATAGCCACGATCTAGAAACAGCCAAAGTGCTTATCAGTAGACATTGGATTTTTTTTTAATCCTTCAAGCATACTGCTTGAAGACCAAAGATCACTCTGACAAAAGCAGTGGGTACTTTATTTTAAATGAGGAAAGTTCCTGGAGAACAAATGTTCATACCAGACCACTCCTTCTCTGGTTCTCATGGCAGGCCTCTCTGAGGTGTCCTGAACACACCGTACAGAAAGCTGGGCCACCTCTCTGCCTCAAAGCACATGGAAAAGGTTTTTCAAGACAAGAGCTATGCAGAATCAAATTTCCAGCTGTGCTACAGCTTCCCTGAACAATTTACTGCCACTAGTAGGAACCATTCTTCATGCCCATAGTAAAGGTGTGTCACCCATACAAGAGGAAAATCAGTTACCACATGCTCTATGCCATGAAGGAGACAAATGCAGTGTCTAAATACAAGTGCCTTATGAACAAGTCACATCCAAAATGGACAAAGATCAACCCTATTCTGGGAACACAAACCAGGAAATTTTCTGCCTTCTGTGAAACCAGCAGAGACATAAGTTTACAGGAAATTTCCCAAATGGTCACAGTCAATGGACCTTACTTGACGTTGAGATAAAACTCCTTTGAAAATTAATGGTGAAATATTTTGTTACAGAAACCAACTGTGGCCTAACATTAATCAACTCCCTTTCTCCATATCCAAGTATGAGTAGGATTTCTAAACAGGGGAATAAATATAATTGGATGCTGTGCCTATTTTATTTTCTAGGACTAGAGCCTTACAACTTAATAGTTACCAGTACAACAAAGCAATATTCCATCAATTTAAAAAAATCATATTAATGACTATTTTTTCCTAGGGGGTTCGTGTCATCTAATAAACATTACAAAGCCTTAAAGTCAAAAGAAAACTTTAATAAAATATTGACCCAGAAGATTCTCCAGCTCTTCTTAATAATAAAGGCTACCATTGTTAAATCATTTTTAATTTCTAAAACTCATTTCAATGTGTATAATTATCCTGTTGGCTAATAACAAAGCATATTAAAGGAATAAAAAGGCTGATTCTAGGAGTGCACTAATCTTGGGAGCAACATCAGCATCATGGTGGCATAAGATGTCCCCCTTTCATGTCCCCCTTTTAATAACTAAAATTCAGCGTCTATCCACAAAGTGCATCTGTGGAAGCTGTGGGACCTAGCAGTATAAGCCAAAGGGCCCAAGAGGAGTCTTGCTCACCAGCGCATCTGGCAGTGAGCAGATCAGTACAGCTGTGGAACCAACAAGAGCCAGCGAGCCGGCCCAGCCCGTTGGCAGGCTACGGAAAACCGGGAGAATGCAGACTTAGACAGACACCCACAGATGACAGAACGTTTGCCAAAGTCCAGGCTTATTTTACACCACTCACAAAAATTAGCTTGAATTAAAGACTTAAAAATAAGCCTACACTTTAAAACTCCTGGAAGAAAATATGCATGGATAAAGAAGATGTGATATATATAATATTATTGAGCCACAAAAAAAGAAGGAAGTCCTGCCATTTGTGACAACATAAATAGACCATGAGGGCTTTATGCTAAGGGAGATAAGTCAGACAAAGAAAGAAAAGTACTCTATGATACCACTTATATTCGGAATCTAAAAAAAGCCAAAAATCATAGAAACAAAGTAAAATGGTGGTTTCCAGGGGCTGGGAGGTGTGGGAACTGGGAAATGTTGGTCAAAGGATACAAACTTGCAACTAAAATATTAATAATTCTGAGATCTAATGCACAGTACAATGATTACAGTCAACATACTGCAATATATACTTCAAAATTGCTAAAAAACTAGGTGTAAATGTTCTCACCACATTAAAAAAAAAGTGAAATAATGGAGATGTTAATGAAGGTTATAGCAGTAATATTTTAATATATATATGTATCAAACCAATAGGTTTTACACCTTAAACTTACACAGTGTTATTTGTCAATTATCTCAATTTTTAAAAAGATAGGAATCTTGATAGAAAAATGGGATAGAATAATGAATCAACAAAATTTTCAGAATGAATTAAAATTGTAACTATTATAAAAAGTAAATCTTACAAAATGTCTGCCACTGGGGCATATAACAGTAAATTCACTAGGATCTGAATATCTTCATAGAACAATCATGCATAAATTTTCCAAATGAATTTAAATCCAAAACTATAATTAAAGTCTGTGATTAATAAAAAGCATTTTGTTTTTGATAGAGACAGGAAACCATTTCCAATTACAATTTTTAGCACATTTGGAGCTGTATTTACACAAAAGTTCTTTCAAAGTCTCAGGTTCATATATTAAGTAACCAAGCATACATGATGAATTGTTACATGAACTGTGAAAGACATTGGAATGTTCTGCTTTATTCTGATGGTGAAGTAAGAAGGTAAATATCTTCTTTAGGTTCCCTAAGTATGTAACTTTTATATATAGACTGAGATTTAGTTCTTTAGCCAAATGAATATATAATAAAATGAATTAAGTCATTAAAATGTATTCCATATTCACAAAGGTTTATTTATGGTAGTAAATCCCTAATACATTTAATTCATTTGATGGTTTGCTTTAGTTAACATTTGTTGCCATTGTAAAGTAACATGACCACTACTAAGACTAATAACAGCAGTAGTAATGTACATAAAGTTAGTATTGTATATAAAGGTATTTTTCAGTTTTATTGAGATATAACTGACATGCACCACTGTATAAGTTTAAGGTATACAGCATAAAAACTTGATTTACATATATGGTGAAATGATTACCTCAATACGTTCAGTTAACATCCATCATCTTATATAAGTACAAAATAAAAAGAAAAAAGAATGCTTTTTCCTTGTGATGAGAACTCTTAGGATCTGTTCTTTTAACTTTCAAACATATAATATGATAGTGTTAATGTTTAAATATATAGTTTTTAAGTGAAGTAAATGTCATATTCCATGTCATAAAATATGTACGTGAAAGACATCCCTTATACTATCCTGATGAGAAAGCATTATCCTCATTTTGTACAATGGAGTACAGAGATTCAGAGGGGCCAAAGTTTCCTCATTCCTTCCTTTGGAAAAATATTACTCTTTCTCTCTGATCTCACAGCTCACAACCTTATTCACTGACCCAGCCTAAACTGAGCTGGCTTCATGCACCGGGGGGCAGGAAGAATTTTCTGTGGAGTCATTTTGCTCCTAGGATAATCCATATTTGTTGCAATAGTATAGCACTGATGGACCTAGAGGGTATGACACTAAGTGAAATAAGTCAGTCAGAGAAAGATAAATACCATAAGATTTCACTTATATGCAATCTAAACAACAAAATAAACAAAATTTAAACCTACTCATAGATACAGAGAACAGACTGATGGTTGCCAAATGGGAGGGGTGTTGGGAGATGGGGTGAAAAAGGTGAAGGAATTAAGAAGTAGAAATTAGTGGTTACAAAACAGTCACAGGGATGTAAAGTAGGGCATAGAGAATACAGTCAATAGCGTTGTCATAACTATGTATGGTGCCAGAGGGGAACTGGAAATATCAGAAGGGACACTTTTGTAAAGTACATGCCTGTCTAACCACTATGCTGTACATCTGAAACCAGTACAAAATAGTAGTGACAGTAAACTGTAATTGAAACATAAAATTAAAAAAAAATTTTTTGAAAGAATTTGCCTAAAGTAAAAAGTCTGAATCAAGACATTTTATGAAACCATTGTTTCTCTGGTAAAAAGAAAAAAAATGCTCTACAGATTCTAAAGTATTGTTTCACTACTGAAATAAAAACTAGAGAAGTTAGACTTACATGCTAATAAAGCCATTAGGCCCATGCTTCTCTGATTTCCAAATCCCTTTTAAGCGACATCACTCATGTCCAGTTCTCCTTACAAAACACCCCAGGGGGGCTTTCACAGGTGTGCTCCTGTGAGAACAAAGGGATGTAATGGATAAGAAACAACATGAATATGCTCACCAGGGAATAAGTGATTTAAAATATTCAATATATTATGTGCAGTGAGGCAGTTAAGAAGAAGGAAAACTTCTTATTTTTAATATTTCAGATTCTTTAAACATTGAGTCCCAGCTTTCCCAGCAAAAGAATGTTTCTGTACCTCAGTTTGGGAAGCAAGCAGAGAAAATCTTCTGGTAGTATCCGTCATTACAATGTTAATAAAACACGCTCTAAATGCCCCTGAAACGGGGCCCATTTCACTGACCCCTTCATGAGATTTATGACCTAAGAGTCACATCCAATTCCCGCTGATTAAGGGAGTTTTATAGAAGCAGAACTTGAAGAGAATGAGCCGTACCTATAAATATGGTGCGCGGCGACAAGCCTTTAGAAGTGTTTATTAAATGAAAAATGGTTTTTTCACCCTGACTGCTGTATTTCATCAGACGCTCCAGAGCTCTCTGTCAATACCCTTTCACACATATAATGGTCAGAGGGGAGGCACTGAGAGCAGCGAAGGCACCTTAACCTCAATCATTCTTGATCCTTAAAACTTTGTGGGAAACGATGAATCAATAATTTATTTATAGTATGATACTGGGTTTGACTAGTGATAATCACCCTGATCTTTAACTGCTCAAAGTAGAAAAGAGAAAAGAAAAGGTTTACAAGGTCCATGACCCATTTAGGGGTGAGTCTGACACGGATGTATGATGGATGGCGGTCTGATTATTTCTTCTCCACTAAAGCCAGTCACAGTGAAGGACACACTCTAAAACTACTCTCTTTGTGGTGCTCTTTTGGTCTTCTTTTCAGAGGTAGATTCAAGCAAAGGGCAGGCCATTCCATACTTTGAAAATTCTGTATTTTTAGATTTTCAATTAATGAAAAATTATGAACATAATGCAAACCTCTTCAACAGCTGAGAGAACCGCATGAACTACAGACTGGATTTTCAGAGTTTCTTTGCACTTTCTGCAATATTTATGATGCACCTTTACAGACTTGCAGGTCTTATGACTTCAGTATTTTTATGCTACATTTTAAATTTCCTGCAAATACTTGTAATTAGAGCCTAAATACCATTCAAAAGTCAGAATTAATGTGAGACAGAATATAATAGATGTCTTACTCACATGTCCATGCCCAAATCAAACTGACATTTGAATTTTGCTCCCTTGTTCTTTTTTTATTTGCTGAATACCGTGCAACTATCTGTATGCATATTTTCTCACTATAAATCCATGAGTTACGAGACCATTTTGTCAATAGCGCCATTGCAATGTAAATAATAACAGTTATAACTTGATGAAGAACAAAGGGTGGGTCTATGTTGTGCTTGCATGGCTCTGGACTACAGCAAATAATAGCAACGAGTGGTTGTTTTTAAAGAATCATGGGGTATTTGAGCTGGAAGTTCTTAGGGGTTGTTTTTGTTTCCCAGGGCTGTTGTAACAAAGTACTACAACCTGCTTAAAAACAACAGAAACGTATTGTTTCAAAGTTGTGTAGACTAGCAGTTAGAAATCAAGGTGTGGGCAGGGCCATATTCCCCCTGAAACCTTCAAAGGACAATCCCCCTGTGCCTCTTCCTAGTTTCTGGGGGTTGTGGGAAATTCTCGACATTTCTTGGCTTGCGGCTGCAGCACTTCAACATGAGTGTCAGCTGTCCTATGGCCTCCACCCTCATGAGTTTGTGTTTCTGTATCTCTTCATCTTAAAGGCCACCAGCCACACTGGGTTAAGGGTACACTCTATTCCCATGCAAACTCTCTTAACTAAGTATATCTACAACAACCCTATTTCCAAATCAGGTTGCATGCTGAGGTTTACATTCAATGCCCCTCTACATAAATCTGAGAGTGAGGATTTCCACATATCTTTCTGGGGGACAAAACTTTAACCTTTAACAGGAATTATCTATCAAACTACTTTCTTCAAGGAAGAGAAATTAATTCATGTTGGAGAAACAGTTTTATAGATTAAGAATTTGTATATATTATTTGTCCTTAATAAGGCAAAATTTAAGCTAAAAGACATGAAAGTATGTATTTTCATTAATATTTTCACTGTGCGTATGTGTGTGAGTGTGTGTGTGTGTGTATAAAAAACAGTCTGTCCAGAAAAAGTCCAACCACTGTTAATATAACAAGAATGGTTTGCACAACATCAATGTAACCTGGCAGCCAAGGAGGGTGGACTGGAATGCACATGCATGAACAATGACAACTTCGCTGTACTAGTCAGTGGGGGCAGTAGATTCTGTTGAGTGAGCATGTGCACTGTGTGGCCATCACATTCAAAATGACTGAGCAAGTAGAGCAACAAATCTGTATCAAATGCTGCGTTAAGCTTGAACATTTCTCTGCAGACACTAGTTAGATGATTCAGAAGGCCACAGGCACGGGCAACTGGTGATACACAGCTTCATCACGACAACACGCCTGCTCATGCATCATTTCTCAGGCAGAGTCTTTGGCAAATCATCAAATCGCCCACATACAGCCCACATACAGCCCAGATTTGGTGCCCTGTGACTTTTGGCTTTTCCCACAACTCAAATCACCTTTAAAAAGGAAGAGATTTCAGACTGCCAATGAGATTCAGGAAAATACAACACAGCTGCTGATGGTGACTGGGAGAACTATGCAAGGTACGAAAGTGCCTACTTTGATTAGAACTGAGGCATCGTTGTCCTATGTACAATGTTTCTTGTATCTTCTTCAACAAAGTCCCTATATTGCATATTACATGGCTGGATACTTTCTGGTCAGACCTTGTATATATTATTTATTGTATTATATAGCATATATAATTATATAATTATAATTACATTATAATAATAATTATACGATTATATAAATGTATAAATATCACAGATATATTTAGCATGGTTGTATACATGGCAGAATCCTGTAACAAACTTCTAGGAGCTCTTCTTGCTAATTCCAAGAGACAGAGCTGTATAGGAATGCAGAGCTTTAAGTCTCAGGACCCTCGCTAATAATTTGGTCATTTGGGGAGCTCTACATAATGTATCTTAGGCCACCAGAAACACATTTAATTTCAAAGAAGAATTTTCAAGTGTCTGTCCTTGAGAAACTTTCATTTCTTACTCCATGAAAGTAGAAGATGAAGGTGATATGCAAGTAGAAGACAATTTCCCCCCAAAAGGCCTTGTTACCCAAAGCAGGCATTGACCTTCTGTTTAAGGTCAGTCACACTTGCAGATTATCTGCAGGGGATGAAATTGGTGTCTGAAATTAAAACACCTTGAAGTTTCAATTTGATGCTGACATATTGTTTAATTCCTAAAAGTAATGTTAACAATTTGCTGGGTCATGGGCCCCCGGAAGAAACTGATGAAAACCATGGACACTCTTTGTTGAGAAATGTGCATGTTATAGTCATATAAAAATTTGCATAAAATTTCAAGGAGTTAATCAGCTGCCTGTTTTATATCCACACTTTTAGGGGATGCTCCTAGAAGGATATTAGAATACACATAAGAAACAAACTACAAATCTTCAGAATTACAACATTTTTGGAGTTACCATGCATCACTTATAACTGCTTCCACTGGAAACCTTGTTGAGGGATCATCACAGCTTGTTTCTCCAACTAAGGCATGGATTGTCACATTAGCCATTTGCCCTACTCCACTGAGCTCAGTTAATGCACTTTTTGTCACAAGCTTTAGAGAAAGATTAGACTATTTGGTGCATACATAAGACAGGGTTCAAGGTGAGAAATACATCTTTTCATTTAAAGTTAACAATACGTATATAATAAAATAGGTCCTGCAAAGCAGGTAGCATTCTATTAAGCCTTCTTTGCTTGAGATGTCAGAAAACTCAGGTACTGTTTCTGAGAGAGAGGAGGTAGGAGAAGGGAGGAAAGAGGGTGAGCCTTACTAAAAGTGAAAGAAATTGACTATGCAGTTTGATGCAGCTACAGATTTTTGAAAAAGATTATTTTTCCTGGATAAGTATGTACAGTCTATGCAAAAGAGCATGTAAGCAACTTTTAATTCTTTGAAAAATATGGGATCTCTTACTGCTGGGTCTTAGCACATTTTAATTATTCTCTTGTTCTCTTTGCCTCGGATACTTTCTAATGATCATCAAACTGAAGGTTTGGGGCCTCTTCATTGAGCTTTGACTGTACCCATCCTACCCATGAGCCCTTAGACAGGCTCTTTCTCTCTTGTCCCCTGCTGTTCCCATTCCAGAAATGCACCCTGTGCTTGTCATGACCCTTACAGGATGAATGGATAGACCAATGGGAGGCTCTATTAATATATGGGGCAACTTTTTGTCTTAACTATAATCATGGCATATCATGATGAATTCTTAGTGTTTATCAAATCTTCACTTTTTATTTCTACTTCCTGGAAATTCTCTTTCTCACCTTTGATTTTCCTCCATTATCCCTCTCAAATTTGGAAACATCTCATATTCATGCATAAATCTACAGCACTTCATATATTGTTTTGAAAGGACAAACTTATCAAATCATTGACATTTCTAAAACTTTATGAAGTCCACCTTAGTCATTTGCTTATAGTTTCTAAGGGTAATGGTTTATAGGCTCTACAAAGGTTTGAAAATCAACCTAAACCCAAAATGTTCATGCACTTTTTCAGTAATCACTTATTAAGTGCCAATAACAATGCCAGGTGCTGAAAGATAAATGAAACACAGTTCTCATAATCTAGTGAGAGAGACAAGAATATAAACAAGTAACACTTTTTCCTTGTATATGTGCTTTCGTTTGTTAATACTTTTATGTATTTTGTTTAGAAAGGACTAAAACTTGGCTATCACCATTTGGTAAAACACTGTATAAAAAATACCCAGGGCACCGTGAGATCCCAGGAGATACAGCCCACCTCATAAGCTCACCTGAAGGCTCACACTTCCCCCAGGATCACAGGCCAATGTGTTCTTCACGTGAACATGTAAAACAACAAATCTAACATAGTAAATTTTTATTTGCCTCATTCTTGAATATATCCTCATATGTTAAGTTTCTAGAGGACAGCATTGCCTTCTTTAAGACAGTAGGGTAGTAATTTTAGGGTCTCGTTTTAGTGGGACCTCTATATAAAACTATACATAAAAATAGCTGCTGTCCAGGTATATCTACTGATCACACTACAGTGTGCAGAAATGCACGAGAAGAAGTGATTTTTGAGGACAGCAGTATTTCAGCCCAGAAACGATTCCTCCTTTAATTAAGAAACTTGACCCTTTCATTTGTATTCCTAAAACACTTTCCAGTTACTCTTTTACATCTAAAAAATATAGTGCCAAATTTAGCTTCCACCTTCTCTTTACTTTTCATACTAACTTAATAATTTTATATGATTCTTGAATGGTATATTTCCGCTATGACTCTATATTTTTGTTTTTATGACTTTATCCCTATTCATACCTTGTTCTCTAGTTGATCTCCAGAGAAGCAATGGCATTATGTTGTCTTATTAGTATTGGAATTTATTTTTCTAAAATTGTTCATTTGTTCCCTTTTATTTTCCTATGTTCCACTAGCTTTTATAACAATATAAATGCTTTCCTAGCTTAAATTGAATATTATGAGGCACAAGGTGCTATGGGAGTGAACAAACATTTCTCTTGTGCAAATTAGAGAGTCTTCTGCCCCATCATTAAATTAAAGGAGAGAACTGTCTCTGCAGTGAACACTGGCTGTGCATTGTCAGTCCTGTGATCCCCTAGCCTGTCGTTTTCCATTACTTTACAGAAGATGAGAAATTACTTTGAATGGTAAGATGAGTGTGATGTTATCGTGTTTGTGTATGCACACAGTACAGAAATTGAAGTTGACATTCTCCTCCACACAGAGCTGAACAGGAAGCATCATTGTTCCCCTCTGGTCCATACAAAGTTCAAATAAACCATGACTTACCAGCTATTTTATTTTTAGGACACTGCCACTTAAATATATAAGGCATACCATATTGATAAAGCTAGGGTCTCTCATATGCATTTTTCTGTTTCATACTGTGATAAGAAAGGCTTTTATGGGAGCAGGCTGGGTGAAACTCTCTTCCTAGAAACAAAAAAATGTGTCATTAAATAAATGTGTCTTCATTTAACAATTACTCAGTTTTAGGGAATCATCTGAAAACATCTTGAAGCTATTTGTTTGTTGGTCTGTACTCCATTTGGACTTGAATGGATCCGGGAGTTTTTTAATCTGGTTGGTTAATTTCTTAAACTAAGCATTGCAAGCTTTCAGAGATTCTCTGGTCTCCCCATTTTTTATTTAAAACATGGATGTTCAAGCTACTCTCTTTATAATGTTATATCATTTGATCATATCAATTTCCAGCCTCTACCCTTTCCTATAATTTTAACTTTCAGTAATGAAAAATCACACAAAAACTATATTTTGATTTAGATTCTATGACCACGCTGGTTTGCTCAAGCCCCAAGAAGCCTAGCTTTTGTTACAGCAAGGAGAGCTCTAATTAGTGAGGCGGATGCTGTGCCATGAGTCATGTGATAGCACGATGGGCGTTTTTTGTTTGTTCTGGTATCTAGGGTACAGCAACTATTATTTTTAGGGAGTTATTCCTAGGTCTCTTTGTGCAATCATGATTCATACATTATAGTCAATTATCTTATAAATTACAGTTAATGAGATAGATTCCTTCTTAATATTTCACTGCCCAGAAGACCTTAGCTTGCCACTTACAATTTAGACAACTGAAGGCAGTGGAACTTCAGTTCTCAGTTTAATTCATTGTGGAAAGTTATTTGCGAAGTGATTTTTTTGAAAACCAAAACTCTTTTGTCACCTGAGAGACACACAACTGACCACACAGGTATTAGCATGAAAGGGATATGGGGTTGAGAACCAAAGTTTTATTTGACAACCAGATTTTGGTCCTTAACTTGGTCAAGAACTGAGGTTGAGATGAGAGATGTTCAATAACCACGGCTTGACTGTAACTGTGTTTTGTCATTCAGAGGAATAACAATTTTTTCATATTATTCATTTCCTAAAAATTAGGTAATTTATTGCCCAGGAAATTTTTGAGGTATTGACACATTCTGTTCATATAATCACTCACCAAATATTTATTGATGGCTTCCATGGAAAAATCTCAATGTCTGGAGTTTGGGCAGAGAAAGTGTCACTGTAGTGCTCCTACTTGAAGGTCGCAATGTATTAGAGGAAACAGACTAAGCAACAAGTAATTAGATAAAACCAAGTAAGCAGTAAATGGGCAATGTATGTGCCAGGTTCTCCAATCCACACAACAGGGAATTTTTCTATGGAATGCTAAGGAAATGTCATCAAAACACAAGACAGCAACAAAAATGTACTCATTGACAGGACCATGCTATGCTTACATCTCAAAACATGTTACTAAATCTATATGTTTATCTAACGAGAATTGACCAAGTGGCAGGGCACCTATTTTAACTGACAATCTTCTTGCGATAATGGAGAAAATATCAGAAAAAAAATTAACAACTGTGGCACATTCTTCTGTGCTTTATTTATGTTCTAGGGAATGTTTCCTCTTGAGTTAACCATGACTGAAAAAGAAACACCGTTTCTCAAAATGTCAACAATAAATTTAACAGTGATATTAAATATTTCATAGAAGAAATCCAAGCTAATACAGTATACAAGAAAAAATTCATCTAGCATAATTTATCATTTTTCTGAATTGTATTCCTCCAGAAAATACAAAGGCTAATGATTTGGTAACAGCCAATATTTTGCTATTTAAAAATCTTAGGCCCAAGTTGTGTAACTTCCATTAAAACTTGAGGAAAGAGGAGAGAAGATAGGTTTTATCCCCCAAACCCTTTAACTAACATTGTTTCTATAAGCTTTAGTTCAAAATTATTTTATACTTAGATTCCAGATAGATTTCTTCAAATATTAATATCATGTGAATGATGTCACATTTTTGGCATCATTACAAGCTTGCCTTATATCACAATTCAGTTAATTGATTTCCTAACCATCCTGTGGCAGGGCCATTATTAAGTGGATAGGATGAAATACAGTTCAGTTCAAGTTAACCTTTCTTCACAGCAGTGACATGAGTTAATTTAATTCCTGTCAGCAGGCTTCACACTGGGTATATTGCACATTACCTCTCGTTATTGCAGCTACAAGTCATTATCTCCAAATCGCCCCTTATATAATCTATATGTGACCCTTCTTACATGTGCTCCATGTGAATAGACAAGCAGCATACTCTAATATCCATACAGAAATATACCATAAACAATTTATCTAAGAAGAAGTTCATTACGAATACACAAAAAGGTGAGATCCTCAGCTCCAGTTGTTCCTCCCTTTTTCCTTTCTTCTCTGCCTCTCACGCTATCATCCCTCCCTCCTTTCCATCTTTCTACAAGTGCTTATTGAGTGCTTACTATGTACTAGGTGCAGTTCCAGGTAGTATTATGGAGAAACCAGTATAGAAACAGACAAAGTCAATGGTCTATTGAACTTTAATTATTTTCCCATTTCATATTTAACTTGTCACAAGATTATTTACTGAATACCTGTTATGTGCATGACTTAAGAGTGAGAATCAGCTAAATGTCTTAATAAAATCTCTCTCTGATAAGGATGTACACACATCACAATAAATACAAATGATAAATCTACTTTTGTTTGGAAAATTGATTTAAAAATTATATAACTTCAATACAAATTCACACAAAATTCAGACAATAAGTAATTGGAGAAAATTAGGGTAACTCATTCTTACCAGCTCGAATTTTCCTAATTTAACAATAATAGCTCAGGAAATGTGTAAAAGATAAATATCTTTACATCATTCCCTTTGCAAGCCTTGGCAGAAGCACAAGGAAACACACAACGATCGTACTAACTAATAACACCCTCCCCTGCCTCATCCTGACTCTGTTATCCCCCTCATGTTTAAGAGAAAAGGGTAACCAAGTCCTTCAACAGCCATCTATCAGACTGAATTTCTTCAGGCAATGTTTTCATCAACCTGTCTCTCTTTTCCAGGCAGAAAGAAGATTTACAATGGAAAAAGAAAGCCTTTCTAGCAATAGTTAGTGGTACTGAAATAATCATTAAATATCTCATGAGAGGTTCAGTCCTTTCTCTTTGGGAACAAGGATCCTCACTCTCTATGCAATCTATGTGGTCAAGCACATAAAATATGTTTATAGAATGAGGAATAACTTTCAGACTCAGTGAACAAATGACTATATCTTAAAACGTTTTCTGTTTTGCTTCTGCATTTTGTGTTTCTGTAGTAATTAAAACAGTATAATACTGTTTTTATAATACTGGTATAAAAAAAGGCACAGATGTATAGGCCAATAGAACAGAATAGAGAGCCCAGAAATAAACCCATGCATATATAGCCAATAAAGTTATAATTAAAAAGCCCAGAATATATAATGGTGAAAGGAGGATGTTTCTATAATTAGTGTTGGGAAAACTGGACAGCCACATGCAAAAGAATGGAACTGGATCACCATCTTATACTCTATACAAAATTAAACTCAACATGGATTAAAGATTTAATATACGATCTGAAGCCTTAAAATTACTAGAAGAAAACATAAGTGGCGAGCTTAACATGAGTCTTAGCAATGATTTTCTGGCTTTGACACCAAAAACAGGCACCAAGATCCAAAATAAATAAGTGGGACTACAAACTAAAATGCTTCTGCACAGCAAAGGAAACCACTGACAAAGTGAAAAAGTAACTGATGAAATAGATGAAATTATTTACAAATCAAAACTGATATGCAGTTAATATCTAAAATAGATAAGAACTCATACAACTCAATAGAAAACAACAACAATAAATCCAATTAAAAATGAGCAGAGGATTTAAATAGAAAATTTTGCAAGTAACAGATGCCCAACAGGTACATGAAAAAGTGTTCAACATCACCAGTCATCAGGGAAATGTAAATCATAATCACAGTGAGATATCAGCTCGAATCTGTTAGAATGACTGCTATCAAAAAGACAAGAAATAACAAATGTTGGCGAGGGTATGAAGGAAAGCGGCCACTTGGGCACTGTTAGTGGGACTGTAAACTGGTGCAGGCACTATGAGAGGTGTGGAGGCTCCTCAAAAAGTTACAAATAGAACTACCATATGATAGAGCAATTTTGCTTTTGGGTAATTTTCCAAAGGAAATGAAACAGAAAATAAAATGCTGTGTGAGATCACCCATATATGGAATTGGAAAAAACAAAAAAGAACCCAACAGATACAATAGATCTAGAGAGCAGGTTGGTCTCCCAGAGGTGGGGGTGGAAGGCAGGTGACATGTGGACACGTGGTCAAAAAGTACAAAGTTCCAGTTACAAATAAGTCCTGGGGATATAATGTAGAGCATGGTGACTATAGTAAATAAAATCATATTACATGGTTGAAAATTGCTAAGAGAGTAGATCTGAAAAGTTGTCATCACAAAAAATTGCTCTGATTATGTGTGGTAATGGGTGTTACCTAGGCTGCTATGGTGATTATTCCGCAGTAGATTATAACAAATCATTAGGCTGTATATCTGAAACTAATATAACATTATATGTCAATTACATCTCAATAAACAAGAAAATAAAAATAATTTTAAAAATTAAACTTTTTTATATTAGGGTTTTAGCTCTTACTTTTCAAAGAGAATAAGTAATAAAAAAAAGAAAACAATCTCTTATAAAATGTGTCTTGATGTGCATGTGCAAACAAAGGAAAACTTGCCTATGAAGCCTTTTTTAATCCTTTTTTTATTGCATCAAATAGTTTCAAAAATATAAGAATGAGGAGGTTAGCACTCCATTCTATCTAGAGTAACAAGAAAATTAAGTATGAAAAAGTAAAAATAAAACTTTTATTTTTTCTCTGAAACTTTGGCAAGCAATCTTGTTTAGGCTGATTAATTCTCCTATTGCTTCTTCCTGGAGAATCTTGTGCTAACCTGCATTCGGAAATAGAAGAAACTAGAATTTTCCATTGACCTGATATTGTTGTGAATAATTATTCTGTGCTGTCTAACTTATGTTTTCATTTGTCTTCCCTGTGCCAATTTGATTTGCATTGGTTATATGATTTAAGATTTAATTTTTAAAATTGTTTCAGGAATAGAAATGACTGCATTCTTATGTCTTGTGACTCTTTTATAAAATAAAACATAATGAGGCAGTGTAAAAGGGAAATTCAGTTTATTTTTTTATCTCATTCCATGTAGTTCTGTCTTTTTCAAATCATCAGCTTACATTAGGCAGAGTATTCATTATTTTGTTAGAGAAACAAATAGCTTATACTGAAAGCTTAACTGGGAAACAGAATACCCTTATAAAGAATGAAAGAAAATTCAGGCAAATTCAGATGCCTGAAATAGAAAAATTACTGTTTGAAAATTGTTCTGAAGCATATTGTAACTGTTCTCAGTAATACTTGTGATGAATGATTTACAGTTTTCTAATTTATTTTATCTTTAAATTATATTTTCAGTTTATGAAAAATATACTTAAATCTACATGACTGATTTTATTAGATATGTACAATTGCATTGCTCATTAGCAATTTAAACATACCAGCTCCATTTTAAATCCATAGCTTTGATGATTGTAAAGGTTTTATTTATAATTATTACACTAATAATTCCTATAGGCTAAAAGTGTAATGAATTTTTGGAAATTAGAGTACTTAATAAGAACTTTCTTGTAGCATCACCAAATTAAATCTCTTATAGGCCACATTAATATATAAACACTTTACTTGGAAACTAGAAATTTCACAACATTATTTAACTTGTTTAGTTTATAGCATTTCTAGCATCAGCAACTATACATACGTGTACTTAATTCTCTGAATCAGGCAATACTTTCTAAAGATCAACTATTTTTATCCTAATTAGTGGGCATAGATATACCAGGTTGGCCAAAAAGTCTGTTTAGTTTTTTTCAGTAAAATAAAAGACACATTTTTTTATCTTCACTGATAACTTCATTGATTTGGATGTTTTGAGTATGTTGGCTATCTCCTGCTATTGGCTTCTAGTGGGTGGAGGCCAGGGGTGCTGCTAAACACCTTGCAATGCATAAGACAGCCCCACAGCAAAGAATTGTTTGGCCAAAATGTCAACAGTACCAAGAAACTTTGCAAACCACTTTTGGCACATTCAGTCCGTCATAGCACCTTCTCCATACACTCCACAAATCATTTCAGTTACATTTTAACCTTTCTTGAAATAATGAAGCATAATATACCAAAATTGTTGTGAAATTGTTGCCAAGATGGATTTCTTCCATCTTCAATATTAAAATGAATGCACATAATTCACCAATTCTGATTGATAATTTTTTTAAATGCATGCTGATATGACAGCTGTCATAATACAATCTAATGAAATTGTTACAAATGAAGTTAAGGACAACTAAGCACTGGCAGAGCCATCATACAGAAAAAAACAAAACTAAACTAAACAATTTTTTGGCCAATACAATATATAAATCACTAATACCAAACAATTTCCAATAATTAAATTTCTTTGCACAGAGAGAGACTCCTGGAGGGAAAAATGCATTCACCCCGCTGTCTTGGGCAGAACTTCTGAGCCACTAAATTCACTAGTGTTGGAATTTTGGAGCTGAAACACACTGTTTTGCAGAAACATTAAAGGCAGGGATACTGTGAGAAAATGAACCTGTCTTACAACACAGGAAACACATGCTGTTGCCACATTTGTGATATTTGTGTTGTTGTCTACTTTCCCAGCACTTCTTTGTTTAGGGGCAGAAAAGCGATGGAGAAGTAGTCCCAAGAAACGTCTGCCACATTAGGACCACAGTGGCAGTTACTACGAACCTCCGCATCGAGCCTCCTGGATCTGGGCTACAGAGCCAGCAGACTCCTCAGAAACATGAAAGACTGTACATATTTCTCCCTCACGATATCTCAGTCTTCCTTGAGGGGTAATGATGAACTGACCCTGCGCTGTTGTCCTCCTTCCCTATGATTGTGACAAGGGGACCATGGATCCCTGAAGACAAGTGGGGGACAAAAAAATGGGCCAATGGCACCAGACCTTCCATCTCACAATCGTTCCCTAGCAAATCAAACCCATACCTGATGGTGTGGTCATCAGAAAGAGAGCTTCTTCAAAAGAATTCATAAAAATGAAGAATGTTGAGTAAAGGACTAAGTCCATTTGAGAACAAGTAGTCAAGTAATTTAAGAAATTTAAAGAAAGGGAGTGTTGGAAACCAAATGGGCTAAAATGATATGATATTTCCAAATGCAAAAGAAAATGATATGATATTTCCAAATGTGGAAAAGTTCTGGGGCTTATGAAAATCTAAACTAAGCCTTCTTCTACTAAAAACAAACAAGCAGAAAAAGACTGCTGTCTTCCTTCCTGAGTCAGTCAATGTCCTGGCACAAAACGAAACCCAACAAAGAAGGTTCAGAAGAATTAGTGAAGACCCTCTATACAGCGGGTTCTAGTGCCATAGGTGTTCAGCTGCAGAGACGAGCAACAGTGAGAAGCCTTTAGTGTCATTAGGCTTATATGGAAAAGAACAGACTTGGAGCCCCCAAATGATAGCTTCTATGTAATCCATATGTGTCTGGAGTGATCATGAATTCCTAGAGTTTTTTTTTGGATTTAAAAAGAAGACGGCTACTAAGAAAATGTGGCAATATTAGCATATAGCCTCTGTCTAATTTAAATCTTGCCAGTATTATGATAGGAAAACTGCACTTATGTTCCATAGTGCCACGTTGAAAGATTTTCTTCGTTTGACATACAAACAACAAAAACTTAAAAATGGTATGTGGTTAGACAAGTAAAAGAGCATAATGTTTTAGGAACCCAGGAACTAAGTAAAGAGAACACCTGAGGAGAAATGGCAGAGGGTCATCTGTTCTGCACCTAAAAACAAAATTAGGAATTTAACTTCTAGAAATAAACATAAACACAGAAAAGATGCTTCAGAAGTGCCAAACACATTCAGAAGCAGGTAGCAACTGGACTTTGATTTGCTCATTAAGAAATGCTGATCTTGAGGACAATTGCCTAATTCATTTATTAAATTTTAGCGTGAACCATTAAAAAATATATATTTATTTATTTTTTAGAGAGAGGAAGGGAGGGAGAAGGAGAGGGAGAAAAGCAATGATGTGAGAGAGAAACAACAATCAATTGCCTTTTGTATCCTCCCGAAAGGGAACCAAATCTGCAATGCAGGCATGTGCCCTGACCAGGGATCGAACCAGTGACCTTTCGCTTTGCAGAATGACACCCAACCAACTGAGCCACTCCAGTCAGAGCCTGACCCCTTTTTGGTATATCTTAATTATCAAATGAAGAAGAGGAAAACTATAAATATATTAGTATTCATAGTAGTAATTGTTTTATATATATACACATTTATATATATATATATATATATATATATATATATATATATAAACTTTCATAGAGACCGTAACATAGAGTCCAGCACAAATAACACCCCTTTTTTATGCACTGGTTAGCTATACCACATCTTTTATTAGAAAATCATAAGCATGTAATTCTGTAACATAACAATATCACACTCAAGCACACCATATGATAATAGGCAAAATGTTCAAATTGCTCTCCATCTAGTGCGAGACATTCATGTACCCTATCAACCACACTCAATGGCATTACTTCTGCTGGACCCTATATTTCTTGGCAAACACTTAGGTTATTGCAAGTGGTAAAAAAGAACCATGTACTTCAACACTACCTGACATTAAATATGAAATGTGCTAACTATCAGAAACTCCTTTTCTTCATTTTCTTTCTTTCTTTCTTTTTAGTTCTTTAGTGTACTGAAGCTTTCAGGAAATTAGCTAATCTCTAAATGATTCCAGCAGAACTTCGGCTGCATGAATACATCTTTTCCTGACTCTGTTGTTACATTAAGAACAAATGTTGCCGAGCGCTGCATTCTAATTGTGCACTCCCGCTCCTTCCATTAACTCTGTCACTCCAGGTTTTCTTCCTGGTTGTCCATGAGCTGACTGAATACCCTAGGTGCTGGAGATATCTTGACACAGCTGGCCATCACAAAGGAGGTAGAAAAGTCAAATGTATTAATGGTTAACACAGTGCAGCCTCACACACGCTTCCCTCTCTGAGCGATCAGGGAGTTCTAAACTTGCCAAACAACGGTGGTGGCTCTGAGCTGCCAGGAGAATTCTGGAAAGCTGAGCACACAGCCTAGCACAGGAGATTCATTTTCACTTTCTGTGCTACCTTAGATCAATTTTAGGGCCAAATCTTGCTCTGAGATACCCAGTTCTTATGGAATTGAAAGGCTGCTGCCTGCTGTGAGGTAATGAAACTGTTTGCAATTTTTAGAAAGTTCTGTATCTAAATCACGAAAGCTCGAAGAACTCAATAATGATACACTGTATAGACAGAAATGGTGATATAAATTCCGGGGACACATTTTCTATTTTTCAGGCTTTGATTCATTTTAACTTGCATTTGCACAATCAGAAGCAAGTGATTATCTGGACAAATTTTAGCTTCCACATTTTGTCTGATCTTTCCAGGAAAGGGAAGTCAATTGTTTTACTTTCCAAGAGAGATAATTACCTAATTATGTACCTGTCATGTGTAGAAATTACCAGAAAAGGCAATATTTCATTGATAAGCTTCTCAATATAATTTCATAAACTTAAAAGTGCCACAGGTTCTGTCTGTGCATGAGGGGGCAATGACAAATAAGCAAAATGGGGTACTGCACGGTCTATCAGGCTTTAGAGTGTGGTGATAAATGAATCTATTAACACATAATGTCCCCATTTACTCCAGAATTTTCTTGAGGCTGAATTATAGGCTAAAACTCTCCTCATTAACCCTCCAAAGAAGAGCTTGTAAAATATGTTATTCACCATAACATTAATTACTAGAAATATGAATTATAAGGATGTGCATCTATTCAGACATTTTTCTTGTAAATTTTCTAAATAGAGAGGGCATTCGATTATAAATTCTCAATATGCAGGCACGTTCCCTCAAATCTAAGACAGAGATGGCATATCTTTTGCCCAGATTTTGATAGATCTAAAAACCTGTATTTACAAAAGACCTCCTATCAGATGGACCAGTTGTTGATAGAGAAAGTTGACTGAGACTCTAAGTTCATTAGTCCCTTTATTTAGATCCCCTACCAACCGTAAGTTACCAAAGTCAACCCATCACGATACGAAACCTCACATCTCCAATATGTGAACTTGAGCCCGTTACTTAACTTCTCCTTCCTGTAGTCACCTCATGTGTAAAATCATAGTAATAATGGTATCAATCTCAAAGTGTTGCTGCAAGTGTTAAATAAAGGAATATACGTAAAGAGCTTAGAAGAAAACCTAGTATATGGTAAGCATTCAAATAAAGTTTATTCTGTGCTCCTATATCGTGCAAGTTCCAATAAACCTATATTTAGTATTTTTACAACTCTTCCATGTCAATTTTTACCTGTATGTATATATACAAGCAAAGTCCAGTACAGATTGTGGCTGTGTCTGTGACTATGAAGGAGCTTGTGAAGTGTTTTTGCAAAAATAACTTGTAGGAACATGGAGACTGAGGCAGGGGCTACAGCAAATCTCTGCAGAAACTGCAAATAGATGCTGGAGCGCTCTCCCGTGGTCTGGCACTTGGACTACTAGGATGGACTTTGCTTCCTCCTACAGAGGAGCATTCTAGCTTTCTTTAAAGTAAATATGTTCTTCATGAGGCTTAGAATTGCCCAGAATTATTCACATGGGAATTCTTACCAAAAAATGTGAAAAAGGCCCTGACTGGTGCAGCTCAGTGGGTTGGGTATCGTACCGCAAACTGAAAGGTCACAGGTTCGATTCCCGGTCAGGACACATGCCTGGGTTGCCAGTCAGGTTTCTGGTTGGGGGCATGTGAGTGGCAACCACATCAATATTTCTCTTGCACATTGATGTTTCTCTCCCTTTCTCCTTCCCTTCCCCTCTCTCTAAAAATAAGTAAATTAAAAAATGTGATAAAGGTTCCAGCTACATGGCCTTATTTTAAGGGCCTGAAGTTTTTGTCTGTTCAGAAATAGAGCTGCCAAAGCCAATTTTTCTTCCCGTATCCCTTGCAAAATTGCATCCTCCCTTCCTATTTTGTTACTCTCAAAAAAATAATAAAATCTCATCAGTTTCTCTTTTGGAAGATGCAACTGGAGAAGCTGAACTAAGAACACTTAGTTAATAAAATATAAGTTACTTGGGTTATACAAATGATGTGAAGTGATAATGTCAAATATATCCTCAGTCCGGTGCTCAGAAAAACAGCAATGGTTAAAAAAAAAAAAAATCTCCCCACCCTTTTGTTATCCCCAAACAGCTCTTTCCCCATAAAACTCAGGTAAGATTCATGGATGCCCTCCTGTTTACCTATGACGAGACCAGAGGCAGCCCCACCAGGCTCCCCATTTTTGTACCCAATGACCAATCTGGATGAAATTCCTGCTAACTTGGCTTCACCAAACATTAGTCAGGTTTTACACTCTTCCACCCACCCCAGGCCCCCGAACATCATTCGCTTTCAGCCTAAGCCAGTAGTATCTGATTTGGAACGACGCTTGATTCACAGACCCTCCCCTCCAGAGGACAATTTCCTGCTCACGTCAGGTCACCCCACCCTCTTAGCACACTCTCCCATACCCAGTTCTGGCGAGACTTATTTACTCCTGTTGGTAAGGAAAAAATGTTCTGCCCGGCCCTGGTGAAGCTCAGAGATTACGGTCAGAACATTCTCTCATTGCAACAGCCACCTCACTGTATTACTCTAACACTTTTGAGTAAGGTCTCTTCTTACCTAAGTCCAGTTTTCTTTCATTTGCTCATAGGTACCATATGAAAAATATGGAGATTAAAGTTATGTATTTTCTCCATAACTAAGATGTGGAAGTAGAACTCCTCCAGTCTAGGTTTTTATAAAGCATTAAAACCACAGAAACTTTTGCTAATATTCAGGACTTTAAAAGCACAAAGTACATTGGCAACCTTAAGACACCCACCTCCAACTAATAAAAAAAAAATTTACAAAAGTCAAGAAAAGGGAGAGTGAAGATTGATAGGCATTTTTCTTTTCCCCTATAAGGTTGTTGGTGTTCTGCGAGTTTTACTCCCTCTCATCCCCTCTATCCAATCTAGCAAGTAGGACTTAAATAGGGGTATTTGATGATATTGGCATGTGACCTCTGCAATGAGGACACATATATGTCTGAATCTCACCTGAACAATACAAATGATGAGAAAGTAATCACGAGCTTTTTATACAATCACTGAAAGTAAAGTGATTTCCCTGGGAGGGATGCAAACTCAAAATATGTTAAAGCACGGGACAGGTTTATTTCCTGTAAATCAGATGTGGGCCACCTGAAGGATTCTGGAGTTGCCTCAGGACCTGTTCAAGAGACAGAGTTGTGAATGAATCTCAACAAAGAGAAGCTGAGGTTATCTCCTGATGTCTAGAGATGGAGCAAAGAGAAAGTTACCATGCAGAGGGTAATATGTCACTCCAGGAGAGAGAGTGTCTCACACCTGGGAGCGCTAGAAAATTCATAAAGGTGCTCTCAGCAGAGTGTCTAAATGCCCATCTGGGTTGAAGAACATGCCATAAGCTAAAAACAGTAGCTGTCAAGTTAGAACACAGTTCTTCTTGCATCTTCTTCCTTTCTGTACAATGTAGCTGAAGGGCTGGCCAGGCGGGTAGAGAAGAAAAAGGAAAACTGTCAAGCATTGCGATTTTGGGGGGGTCCCGGCTATCTCATCTGTCTAGGCTAGTCCCACTTTTTGTTCACCTTTGGCTAGGCTTGAGATAAAAGTTATAGAAAAGCGATAGTGATGCAAAAATTTTTGTCCACAGAGATGTGCATTGTATGTGGCGGAATGTTACTGATATTGACTTTTGACCAGTTTTGCCAGTTCTTCATTGGGCTATAAATTTTTATAAGAATATAAGCAATTATTTCTTTGGTTACAAAGATATATAAATATAGAAATCACTGAAATTTCCATAATCTTGGGCCATTCCTCTTAATTTGGAATGCTGTCACTTGAATGTGACGTCATAGGTAAGTAAAAATTTCAAGATAAAATATATGCATCATTTCAGTTTGTGTGGATAGGTGGAGAGTATTCACTTTGGATATTTTTTGCTCTCTAAACAGAATAGAGATTTCTTACCTTTGTACAGGTTAGCTTCTACTTAAAAAGACAAGCGACTACCATTATTCTTGCTGACTGCATCAGCCTTTTGTACACACGTGAAAGGATGGAAACCAGGGCTCACAGGGCATTCAAAGCACATACTGTTCTCCAATAGGTGCTGGCTTGAAAGAGAGCTCAGCGCATACATTCATTAATAACCAATAGCTAAGAAATCAAACCCCACTTTCTTTTAAGAACTGACTCAGGTTACATTTCACATGTAACATTTTATCACAAATTTGTGGAGAGAAAAGAGAATAAAATGGCAGATATCACTAAGGCAATTGAGACGTCAATTTATATGTTGAACTGCTTTCCAATAAGACTTGTTTTCTAATCTCCATGAAGGCTCATTTCTTATTTTCCCAGGTAATCTTTCTCTGCCCCTTAATGTTTCAGCACCCAGAACGCAATCTGTGTGATGTTCTACACATAGAGAAAGAGCACATTACAGAAATTGGCTGTCCATTAATTTTTTAGAAGAATTTATCTTACTGTCATAGTCACGTATGATAACATTTGATATAAAAACAAAGAAATCTTAAAAATCTAAGTGAGAAACTTACTAGGGAACCTTATTTTAAAATTTGAATAAATAATTTAGTACAGTATAGGTGCAGTAACATCTAAAATTAGAGTGTATTTCTTATTCCTGGCAGTAAAATCTAGCCTGATGATGATAAATTGCAGGAGGTATGCACATATTTTTGTTAGTAAATAGAAAAAAAAACAAAACAGAAGTCCAAATGTAAAGTATTATAGTCAGAGAAAAATAACAAGATTTTAATATATAAAGTGTTGATATCTTATATAGTTTCATATCCTATACAGCTCTAAGGAAAAGAGCAAAGAATAATAAGAGTGAACATTTTTGACAATATTTTACAACTGCAGACAAAAGATCAACAAAATAATAGAGCACAGCAAAAAGTAAACACACAGATTAACTTATTGTTCAGTGATAACTTCATTCACATATCCCATCAACAAATATTTGTTGAATTCCTTAAACACACCAGGGAGCCATGGCTGAATAAAAGAGATTAAAAATCCCAGGCCTCATTGAGTTTGCATTACATCTGGGGGAGAGAGTCTACAGATATACATAAATATCTGTATGTGTACTTTCATATATATATATATATATGTATTTTTCATATATATATAAAAAAGCATTAAGTAAAATGGAAAAACATTACAGTGGGTGTAGAAGGCCGGAAGAGTCTGTTTGAAAGAGTCAGTAGGTATACTTCATCAAGCATAAGAGATTGTTTAGAGCTTGAAAAGTCAAGTTGTAAGCCATGTAGGTGTCTAACGAAACATTCCAGATAGCAGGGCTATTAGATGCAAAAGTTGTAACACAGGAGCCCGCCGACTGTGCCCGAGGTAGAGTCAGGGTGGAATGGAAAGGGTGAGAAAATGTAAGAGGTGAGGGGCTAGAGGAGGAATGAGAAACTGGGCCAAGGCCCTGTTGGTTATTTAAGCTATCCCATTTTTATTGGTATAAAAATGGAGACATTGCATAGTTTTGTTGTTTAACATATCAGTGGTCATATTTGCATAAGTACTTTTCAAAACTCCCTTTTCATGGAATATTTCAAGTACATAAAAAAGAGAAGGAATAATATAATTAGCTCCATGTAGATTCAACAATCAGCTCAAGACTTTTTGTTTTATTCAATTTCTAAATTGGTTACTTTGAAATAAATCCTAGATGTAATATAATTATATCCACAAATACTTCAATAGGCATCTATAAAATATACAAACTTCTTTTGACATAATCCTATAACCAAATATCTAATAAGTATAAAAAGACTGTCTTTAAAAAAAAACAACTTTAACATTGACTTGTTGTATGAGGTTCCAAACAGTTCTAAATATTGCATTTGCTGACATTATTTTATGTTTATATACACACACAGACACATTCTACCTCCTTTTTTGTTTTGCAAGTTTTTGCTGAATTCCGAATTCTGTGCGTAAGACATCATAGAAGGTGATGGAACAAAAGAGAGAAAGAACTGCCGATCCCTGTTCTCACAGAATTATTTACCTGTCCCTCTCCGTTCCCTGATGGATGGAAAAGCCAGATGAGTAAGCAGTCGGGTCCCTAACCTTTCTAGTTCCGGTTAGGCAAGTAAAGGATTGAGCAGCCCGAGTTTCTAATATTTTATAGCCCCTAACTACATGAGTGTCTTGTGTAGCTACTTCACGGGAAACTCTTTGGCATGATCGTGGAAAGCTTAGAGAAATAATTAATTAAAGTCATAAAGTTCTGTACCACGATACAGCAGAATTCTGACAAGATATTTTATTGTGATATAAATAAACATTTAGTAGCATGTTAATATTATACTATCTTTCCTATGTTTAAATCACCTCTAATGATTTGGAACAGAAAGCCATAACTAGAGAAAAAGAGAAACAGGAAAAAAAAAAGCCAGGAAAGAAAAGCCAAATCTACAGAACCCAATCTATAGGCAGAGATTCCCAATGTTTAGGAGAGTAGAATCAAGCATGCTACCTGTCCTTTCCAAAGCTGTTGAAAAGTAGTAGCAATGTTTAAACTTTGATGTTCAAGGAAAAAAAATAAAACTTTCAAATTTCAGAACACTGCATCCCTCAATTATTAAATATCACTGAATCATTATACCAGTTTACACAGTGGGTTTGAAAGTTTCGGGTGGATTAGTATCTCTCAAAGACTGGCTATATACAAAGGGTACAAGAAAAATTCCAGAGGTCAGATAAATAAAGAGTGATCAAATGGAAATAAAGAAATATTAGATGAGGGGGAAACAAACCTATATTCTATTTGTAAGTGGCACAATCTTGGAATTTCTGAGTAAAGGTTTTTTACAGATAGCAGTACCATTTAATGATGAGAAAATAAAATAATATAAAATTTAACAAAGATACATTTGAAAGCCTTGCATATAAGATTTTAAAAAGCCAATCTCATAAACAGAGGAGAGAAAGGAGGCTTGCAGCAGGCACCTTTGTTGCCTCAGGTCTCATTTTAGCTGCAGGTGTGATATGAAGTTCTAGGGAGCTCGGATTTTTCATGTGCTGGTACAGTCAGCCCTCATTCCAGCCTGGTCAGAAAGTGAGGAGGAGTTCCTTTCTCAGAAGCTCCAGGAAAACAAAGTCCCTGTGGCCTAGAACAATAACTCTCCAGGGCTTTGCCGCCTTCCCTGTCTTTCTATTCTGTCGTCCCCCCTCCCTGTTACATTCTGAATAAGCTACCTGCACCCAAGTCCTTGTGCCCTGCTCAGCTTCCAGGTGACACACACTAACATACTGACCAATGAAAACCACCTTCATGTTTCTGCTGAACAGAGAGGCAGCATTAAGACGCACTACCAGTCTGTACCTCCTCGCCAAATTTTCACCTAATGTAAGTACTGAAATCAGAATGAGGCAGGAATGGTAATTCCCTTTTTGTAGTTTTGATGCAATAGAGAAACAAGAAAGACAGAAAAGTTGAAGAGGAGAGGTAAAGCCATCCTCAAGCTTTGGTTTTAAAATGCTCCTTTAATACGATAGGTTTCACTCACAGCTGAAATGCATTCAGGTAATTTTGATGACAAATAAAAGTACAACACTGTTTTTTGTTCATGAATGCTTTCTTGTACTGATAATGAACTTGAGGAGCAAAACAATTTGCAAAATTATGGTTCCCTTATTTTCAGAAATGACAGTTCAATGTCATTAATTCTGCAATGAATATTCTGTCATTTTATGAGAATTTTCAGATGGACACTTTCTAAACTACTTTATACAATAGGTTGATGTGTACCAAGCTTATGTTAGTGTAACCATTAAACTATTACCAATATAATCCTTCTCAAAATCCTTATTTGAAAAAATAATTGAAGTCAGATACTTAGAAACTCCTGTCTTTAATGTAACTAAGCCAAGGGAATCTACAAGTTTTCCATTGTGATGGAAGAGAAACCTGTGGCTTCAATCAATTCTTTGTCGAATTTTTTTTAATCAAGTCTAAATTTTCTTCCTGGGAAATATTTTTAACTTGCCTATTACTGTAGCATTTCTCTGTAAACAGACCTTCTACAAGAATGAAGTTACAATCCAGATTATTTAACTTTCACATTTATGTCAAGGGTACCTTCAGCCAGCTGGTATCAGAGGACATTCTGTCAATTAACTCTTTTGGTTAATTCTAGAATACCTGGAACTCAGCCATTAAACAGTAACTTTAAATTCAAATTATCAAGTTCCTGCAAACTCACCTAAAGTAGCGGTTTTTGATGGAATTGACCTGGGGACGAGGCTAATGTCTCCTCCTACTCTTCCCTTTTGCTCCCTCCGGTAAACTCTATACAACTCTAACACATCAAGTTACCAGAAAGCCCAAAGTCAGTCTGCATTAATTTAGCTCCCTAGAAAAATACACTCAGTTTCTGATTCTGCCTAGTAAAAGCTCAGAGGTTGCCACTCTATGCTAACAACAGGTAAGAAGCTGAACAGACTAAAACAACAACTCTTTTTGGGGCCCATAAAAGGGAAGCACACAGGACCAAACATGCCCCTGAGTTTAGACAGATGCACAGAGAGAGTCTCCACTCACCAGACCAGAACGGGGAGTTGCAGGAACCAGGACCAGGGTAGAAAAGTCTCAACTGGAACTGATGAGTTGCTGAAGACCCTAAGAAAACAACTCATTAAAATTTGAGGGGGACCCATTAAAGGGGGGAAGGCAGGTGATTATGTTAAGACTCACCTCCAGGGGCTCGGCAGCATTGACTCAGACAACATTGGAGGAAAATCCTCTTCTGCTTCCAACAGGGGTAGGGGAAAAGGAGCCACTCAGGAATACTGCAGCATCTTCTGTTCTCCTTAAAAAGGCCCGCCCTCAGGAGCTACTAATCAACCAGAGCCTAACCAGCTGGGGTATTACCAGAGCTGAACTGACCAGGGGAAGAGAAATACCCAGCTCTAGTCAGCTCCAGCTTTCCTCATGGAAGAAGAAAAATACTGAACTCCAGTCCAATCTAGCCACCCTGTCCCATATAGGGGTGGAGGGAAAAGCCCTCAGAAACACTTGAGAGGTTTACAGAACAGAGTCACACGCTCACTAGAAGACTGAAACCTAACTGGGGAACTATAGACTGCTTCCCCTTCCCCTATACCTCGCCAGCACATTACTAAGGACCTACTTACAGCAGTTCCTTTTACCCAGTACATTATGGGCAGCTATCAAGAAAAGCTTAGAGGGCATAACAAAAGGCCAAACACACACGCTGAAGAGGCAGAGTACGCATCAGAACCAGACATGGCAGGGAGGTTGGCATGATCAGAGCGGAAATTAAAAAAATGCTGAGGGCTCTCACAGATAAATTAGATGGCATTCAAGAACAGATGGGCAGTGGAGGAAAAGAGGTGGAAATCCTAATGCCTAAGAAAGAACCAAAAGAAAGAAATGCCAGAGATTAAAAAAAAAACAGTGTTAATATAAATTAAGAATGTCTTTAATGGGCTTATGAGTAGATTCGACATAAGTGAGAAAAGAATCTCTGAGCTAGAAGGTAAAATCAACAAAATCCTTGAAAAATAGAGGCAAAGAGAACAAAGACTGAAAAAAATTGATATAATATCCAAAGTCTGAGGAACAACTACGAAAGGTATAACATAGTCATAACTGGAATACCAGAAAGAGAAGGAAGAAAGACACAGAAGAAATATTTGAAGCAACAGTGACTGAGAATTTTCCCAAATTAATGTCAGACGCCAGACCAAGTTCCAGGAAGCTCAGAATATACCAAGCAAGATAAATGCCAAAGAAAACTACACATACGCTTATCATCTTCAAACTGCAGAAAATCAAAGATAAAGTAAAAAATCCTGGGTGAAGCCAGAGGAAAAAAATACCTTACCCGTAAAGGAACAAAGATAAGTATTACTGTAATTGACAAGCTGGACTTCCTTAATATTAAAAACTTCAGCTCTGCGAGAGACATATCAACAAATGAGAAGACAAGCTACAGACTGGAGGAAATATTTGCAAAATACACCTCTGATAAAGGACCGTTATACAAAATATACGAAGACTCCTAAAACTTAACAATAAGAAAAACAACCCAATTAAAAGCTGGGCCAAATACCTTAATGACACCTCATCAAAAAAGATATGCAGATGGCAAATAATAATAGAAAGGGATATTCCATATCATATGTCATCAAGGATATGCAAATTTCCTTGATATGGAAAGAACAATGCGATGATATGGAAAAAGAAAACAATGCGATCCTAATACGTACCTATTAGGGGCCAAAATCCAGATCATTTGACAACGCAGGAATTCTCACACATTGCTGGTGGGAGTGCAAAGTTTATAGCCCCTTTGGACAGTTTGGCTGTTTCTTACAAAACTAAATATACTGTTACCATATGATCTAGTAATCATACTTCTTAGTATTTCCCCAAAGGAATTGAAAACTTATGTCCAGACAAAAACCTGCACATGGAATTCCAAAACTGCCTTATTCATAGTTGGCAAAACTTGGAAACAACCAAAATATCCTTCAGTAGGTGAATGGATAAACAAATTGTGGTACATCCAGACAATGGAATGTTATTCAGCGCTGAAAAAAGAAAAAGAGCTCTCAAGCCATGAAAAGACATGGAGGAAACTTAAATGCATATTACTAAGTAAACAAAGTCAGTCTAAAAAAGCTATATACTCTTTGATTTCAACTTCATGACATTCTGCAAAAATCAAAACAATGGAGCCAGTCAAAGAATCAGTGGGTGTCAGGAGGTGAAGGGGATGAAAGAGCACCGAAGGATTTTAGGACAGTGAAAACACTCAGTATATTTTAATGATGGATAAATATCATCATAAATTTGTCCAAATTAATACAATGTACAATGCCAACAGTGAACCCTGAGGTGAACCATGGGTAATTATGATGTGTCATTGTAGATTCATCAGTTATAACAAGTGTAGTGATCTGGTGGAAAATGTTGCTAATAGAGAAAACTATGAATGTGTGCAGAGAGGGGATATACAGGAAATCTCTGTATCTTCCTCTCAATTTTGTTGTAAACTTTAAAGGTTAAAAAAAGTCTTAAAAAAGAAAGAAAAATGTATTCATAAAAGTATAATTTAGTCTTCTTCTTTTGATTTAAATTAAGATTTAACTGATCTAAGAAGATATTTTCCCAATTTTGGTGACACTGCTTTTTAACGTTGTATTTTTCAGGCTGTGTAAATACTCTTCTACAAAAAAGTACAAGCTAAATTTATTTTAACAATAAAAGATATGTGTATATATATATATAAAACATGTAATATATATACACTTATGTGTGTATATATTCATGTATATATATTACATGAATGAAATATATGTAATGTAATATATTACATATTAAATATATCCTTCTGTGCTCTTTCATCCCCTTCATCCCCTGACACCCACTGATTTTTTGACTGGCTCCATTGTTTTCACTTTTGCAGAATGTCATGAAGTTGAAATCAAAGAGTTTTTTTAGATTGACTTTGTATACTTAGTAATATGCATTTAAGGTTCCTCCATGTCTTTTCATGGCTTGAGAGCTCTTTTTTTTTTTTTCAGTGCTGAATAACATTCCATTGTCTGGATGTACCACAATTTGTTTATCCATTCACCTACTGAAGGATATTTTGGTTGTTTCCAAGTTTTGCCAATTATGAAACATATAATATTATATATATATATATATATATATATATATATATATATTACATGAATGAAAACGCCATTAATTAGGGACAAGGTCCATTGCTAACCACAAATATCTCCCTAACGCCTTGCACAGTATTTGGCTCATAGTGTGAGGACAATAAATATTTGTTAAAAATATTTATTAGTTGTTCCCCTACCCCCAAGACTCAATCACTGATGGTCGCTCACGTCTGTCCTGTATTTAAATTCCCATGATTCCTTTTGCACCCGACTAATCTCAGTATTAACAGAGTAATCCCAGAAGCCCTGGCTACTGGGAGAAACAAGGGAAAGCCCCTAGCGGTTCCACTGAGCACCAGCACAGACTGCCCTGTGTTCCACTGAGGACAAGCTCAGTGCCTTCACGACAGGTCGAAGACAAGCAGAGACTTGGTGTTATTATTATGTCACTCTGTAATCTTCACTTCATTTGCCAAGCAAGGCAAATTAATTGAGCATCAGTTTAAAATATACCAATAAGGTTGTTGCAATGTAAATAAAATGAATTTTAGAAAAATAAATTCCTCAAACTGCAAATACTGTTTAAAAAGAAAAAATAAAGCTTCCATAGGAAAAAAGAATCTTAAACTTAAATAGTAGATATAGCAGATAACTCTTTAGAATTGTTGAAAGGCCGGTGACCTGAATCGTTTAAGTGTCAAATTCATCTAAACCTAAATTATTCAGGACATAGAAACATAAATATAAATTATGTAATATAATAAAATCAATCCAATAGAAAGGAGTATTAAAAGAATCATATAATTAAATTGGGATAAACTCAGAAAGTATAAACCATAAAACGAGTTACAACTTGCAGGATATATTTAAAGGTAAACAAAAGAAACAATTTAAGATGGAAAATGGTGAACAATACTGTGTTTTCTGTAGAGCATAGAAATTGATGACAGATTATAGTTAAAGACAGAAGCTTTTATTCTTTTTTTGGCTTTGTCTTCAAATTCAAGAGTAATCAATTAGCCAGACAAGTGTTTCCTCAGATAAGGAAAAAGAAAACTCAATATAAAAGAGGCACAAATGAAAGACACAAAAATCTTTAAGGAAATGATGAATTCTTTCATGGAAACTTCTCCACAAAGACTTTAGTTACATACAGAATATGAAAGTACCTGAATTACCGGCATTTAGAAAAATACAGCAACTGTTCATTAAATAACCACCATAACAAAACCCTGATGGAAAGAAACAATATCTCTGTCATTTTATAGTTCAGAATATTGCTATTCAAGGAAAATATATGATGCTCCCAAAGTCATATTTTATTCCTGTCAATTTAACCTTGATAAGTAAAGATCCCTGTGTTTTGATCCATCAGAGAAAAGTTGGATTCAATTTTACTTGTGATAAATATAGATCTGGACCGTCTGTGCATATGAGCCATTAAACACAAGGCCAACTACGGAATTAGGGTATTGGAAGGGTTTGGCTCATTACATAGAGTTGTTTCATAATCAGCATACCCATATGACAAGTCATGGATCTTCTATAATCACATTTTGAATTATTCCCTAGCTCTAATTTCCAAGTAAGTTACTGAACACTTTCCTAATGATTCAATTAAGTACAATTTCATTTATTTAACATCTTTTAACAAGTTCCAACTCTGTGCTGAGCATCAGGCTAGACTCTTGTACAAGCAGATTCTAATAAAGATAATTCAGTATTTTAAGCCTGTTATGAGTTTAGTGATTATATAAAATTATTTGAACCTAGAATGACAAAAATTGAATTAAGGGTTGCAATTGCATATATTTGTAACACATTATTTACGGAAGAATTAAATGATTACTGCGGAGTCTCTATATGATTACATTTCCTGATTTTTAAAGTATTTATTCAAGACATGCAGCATTTCCAGAGACACCCTAAGATGAAGATCTATTCATTAACACATCTCATTTTTGAGGACCAAATTCAAATTCACAACATTTGGGGGCATCTTCTCTAACTAGATACATACTTCCACCCTGAAACATCATTTCTACTTCAGTTGTACTTCTCTTGCTGCATGTCTGTATTTTTATTATAGTGTTTAAGTGTGTGACTAGCCTATTCTCTTCTTTAGATCAGGATTTCTGCATAAGATAGAACTGTATGAAATGACATTTGTGACACGTACTAAATTCAGAGAGAAATTTTAAAAATAAGATATGCATTTATTTTTATATTTTGCTTCAGACTTTTACTTCAACTGTAGTCTAACTCCTAAATTTGCTTTTGGATTGTATAATATAGTTCCTTCCTGGTTACTTCCACTGTCATCCATAACTTAATTTTGTGGAATCAATATTCAGACATTATCATAAATCAAAATTCTGTCAAATATTAACTTACCTACCTTTTTTTGTTCCTTAGTTTTATTGGTATCTTTCCTGCCTTCTTATCAAAATGTAAACATATCAATTAATTTAATTTACCTGTTCAATAATTTCTCTTCTAAATCTCGAAAAAGAGGTGAAATTGACTCCTAGGTATGAATACAGTGGCAGGCCTGAATCATCAGAAGGGGAACAGCATATGACATATACTTTGTTTCAGATAAATATCTAGAAGTGCAATTGCTTGGCTGTATTATAAATGTACACTTGTCTTTATAAGAAACTTCCAGATTTCCAACAACATTGTACTATAGGGGTGAGCAAAAGTAGGTTTGCAGTTGCATTTTGACATTCTCTGAGTTAATAAAGCTATAGCAATAATCATAACCTGCGTGTCTTTTTCCATATGAACAACTGCAAACTTATTTTTGCCCACCCCTGAGAAGTACATATTTTTTAACACCTTTCACTGGCTCTGCATAATTGCAAATAATTAGTATTATGAGTCTTTTTATCAAAGTCTTTCTGGTAGTATATAGTGGTATCTTTTTATTTTGCTTTATATTTCCTTGAAGACTAAAAATGTCAAGCATCTTCTTTGAGCTCATTAAATCATCATAGTTAGCCTATCATGTGCGAATAAGAGTTGCATATTTTCCTTTGCAAAGTGTATTCCTTTTATTTTTCTTCTTTGCCTAGCTGTTATAGCCAGGGCCTCTATGAAAATCAAAATTCAGTAAAGAGAAAAGACATCTACCATTTTCCAGCTTTAGAGAGGACTTTTTAGTCTTTCACCATTAAATATAAGAATAATGGATTCTTTATTAATTGCCTTTTATCAGGTTGAATAAGTAGCATTCTAGTCCTTAATTTTGAGTGGGTACTGAACTTAATTGTGATTTCTGCAACTATCGAGACGGTCATTTGGTTTTTGTTGTTTGTTAAATATTCTAACATACCTTGTTTGATTTTTTAATTGTCAGCCCAGCATTTTTGGGATTAATTCCATTTTTTTCATAATGTATTATCTATTTAATATACTATTGGATTCAACTTGCCAACATTTAAGCATTTCTTTTCATCTATGTTCATGAGGGCATTAATCTGCATTTTTTTCTCTTAAATTTGTATAATTTTATATCAGTGATATCCTGGCCTTATAAGTGAATTGTGAGCTGTTCCCTTTCTTCTATTTTTATAAATAATATTGTATAGAATTACTGCTAATATTTCTTTGAGTATTTGATAGAGTTTGCCATTGAAGCCATCTGAACCTGGAGATTTCTTTGTTGGGTAATTTTTATTTATAAATTTATCCCTTAACTTATATAAAACTATTCAAATTGCCTGCCAGAAAAATTTCCTCTAACACTTTTTACAATGCAGGTTTGCTGAAATAAAAGTTTTCAATAATGGCCCTGGCTGGTGTGGCTCAGTGGATTGAGCTCCGGCCTGTGAACCAGAGTCATTGGTTCGATTCCCAGTCAGGGCACATGCCTGGGTTGCGTTCCGGGTCCCCAGTGGGGGGGCACGTGAGAGGCAAACACACATTGATGTTTCCCTCTCTCCCTTCCTTCCCTTTCTCTAAAAATAAATAAATAAAATCTTTTTAAAAAAGTTTTCTATAATGTTTTTGTGGATATGAAATTCTAACTTCATAGTTTTTTGTTGTGTTTTGTGTTTGTTTTTCCTACCAGCATTATACAATATCACTCATTTGTCTTCTTGCTTGCACTGTTTCTGTCTGGAAATGTTTGGTTATTGTTTTCTTGTCATTGTCCCGTTATAGAATGTGTCTTTTTCCACAGCTACCTTTAAGATTTTTCTCTTTATAACTGACTTTCATCAATATAATTATGATGTGCCTTGAGGTAGTTCTCTTTTTGTTGATCCTGCTTGGATTCTATTAAGCTTCTTCTAGCTTTGCCTTTATAGTTTTCATCAAATTAAAAAAAACAAAACAAAACGGCCATTCTTTCTTCCAACTTCTCCTGCAGCCCTCTCTTTTTCCTCCGGTTTTGAAACTGTAATTACACATAAATAAGTTGCTTGCTATTGCTCCACAGGTCACTACAGCTCTGTTTGTTTACTTTTGGCATTAAATTTTTTTATCCATGTAATTCAATTTTGGTAATTTCTATTTCTGTGTCAAGTTCATTTATTAATGACAAATCCACTATTAGGCCAACTTAGAAAATTGCATGTTAGCTAGTATATTTTTCAGCTCTTAAAACCTCATTTGCTTCTTTTTTATCTTTTATTTTTCTCCATAATGTTCATGTTTATCTTATATCTATGAGTATATTTACAGAGCTGTTTTAAAGTCCTTGTCTGTTAATTCCATCATCTTGCTAATTGCTGAATTTCTTGCTATTGCTTGATTTTAATTTTTTCCTGATTACAGTCACATTTTCTTGCTTTGATTGCCTAGTAATATTTGATTAGATACTGAACATTTAGGGTATTATGATCTTGAGCAACTTGATATTTTGCCTACATTAAAGACTGTTGAAATTTGTTCTTACAGAGTTAGGTTACTTGGAAATTGGCTTTCATTCTGTGGCTTCTTTTTAAGGTTTGTTAAAACAGATTAAGAGAAGAATCTATTCTAAGGATATTCTAGCCCTACCACCAAGGGAAAACCATATGGAGTCTCTACCACATGCATTCTCATTGGTTGGATCTCAGCATTCTCCACATTGAGTAAGTTCTATGAATTATCCAGTTGATGGTCCCCTGGTATTTGTTCTTTGCTCAGCCTTGTGGATTTTCACCCTATGTTTGCAAAGCTTAGTGTCTTTTCCTATGGAGATCTTTTGCTCTCTTTCACTGAGTAGCTCCTTTCTTATCTGGTACAATGGGTGGTTGATTCTATAGCCTCAGCTTTCTTAAATTCTGATCTCTGCCTTTTCAACTCAGCAAAACTTCCAGCCTCTGCTGAGGCTTTCTCTCCCACTGGAACACAGCAGAATGCTCCCCTAGGCAGAGACCAGGGCCCATGACAGAGCTCACCTTACTCATTTCCCCTTTTCTCAGGGATCACAGTTACTCCCAGCAGTTGTCAAAAGTCTGTAAACAGTTGCTTCACATGTTTTGTTCTGTTTGCTAGTTGTCTGTTCAACAAGGTAATTATTGCACAAGTTAAACAGTTGTGGCTGAAAGCAGAAGCATGTCCTGTATCTGTAATTATAAATTAAACAGTCAATAACCTAAATGCGAAGCAATATCCATTAAACTACAAACAAATATAAAATTAAAGAAAAATGAGAAAAAAGTTAAATATGAATGTTTGCTCAGTTAGTTGTTAGTTCCTTGACAAACAGATTCTAAGTTTTATTATTTAGTCCCTTATGAAATAGTTTGTGAGGAGAGATCTCAAAAAATGCTTATTGAAAGAATATAAAAATACTAGGCATTATATACAGAAAAATAAAAATACTTACATTTTATATGCAATACATTTTTATTTGTAATCAGTTAAAATATGTTAGTTTATATGAGCAAGTATTATTCTATATTTGATTTCACTGACAATTAAAATATGATTTTAACTGGCATAAATACAACCTAAACCAGGTGGATTTTTATTTTTTTAAACCATATGAAAGTACATTTGCTCTGGCTGGTGTGGCTCAGTGGATTGCGTGCCAGCCTGCGAACTAAACCATATGAAAGTATATCAAATTTTGGTGTGCTGAAATTAGCATCTTTTGTTTCCCCAATTAGTTACACATTTAAATACTTCTTTTCGGTGTTCTTGATGTAATTAAGCTACTCTAATCCGCACAGTTTTGCTGTTACACAAGCAAAAGTTTCACTAATGTTTTGCCTCATATTCCCACATTTCCAAATGTCCTTTTCTGATTTAGATATTTTAAATGTAGACTGCTTCATTTACTTCATTTGGAGGCTTAGTTCTTCCTTAACAAAGATTTCTGTCAATCTGAGAAAAGTATAGTTGTGTTTTACAAAAGATTGTGTTTCCTGCAACTCGTTAATGATTTTATGACACTAAGCAGTGGAAACAGTGTTAATATTATTATGACCCAATTTAGTTTGTAGTTGGTGATCAGGAGTCAAGCAAATGCAGTTGCATTGGGGAAATATGTTTTTAATTAACACGCTCTAAAACAGAAAGCATTGTCTTTTTTATTTTTAGGTACTTCAAACATGAACATTAGATTGGGCATTTTTGTTGTGAAGTTAATCTTGTGCAACAAACATCAGGAAACAAAGGGAGATGTGCTTAGAGAGCACATTTTAAAACAGAAAATGCTGATACAGCACTCGGAGGTGTCATTTTTCCATGGTTATAAATTCTAATTTGTTAGAACTGACAAAAGAATTAAAGGGAAATTTATCTGATAAATGAATAAATGAAATGCTAATTGATGAAAGGAAATACTACGTTGTTTAAATGTCAACATATGTTGTTGAATTTAATAGTCTTATGTTGCTTTGTATCTGACTCTAGCAGAATTGTGTTTGCTGTGATAATCTTCAGATTTGTGGAAAGCCTCAAAAACCAAATTATCTTTTAAATACATTCAATTTCAAATTCCCAGAATACTGCCCTACCAATGCAAATGTCTCAGCACTAAATGTTAAAGTTTGTCATCTCTACTAGAAACTCAATTCATAGATTCTACTTTTTAATTAATTGAGCTTTTTATTTACCTAAGAAAAAATACATAGGAGTCCATCTTTGTTTCATAATTCCAAAACTCCTTTGCATATACCAGTGCTACTAACAATTGGCTTAAAATTTTGCAATTATTAAAACAATACTGAATAGTCCAGGCACATTAGCATTACATATTTAATAATCCTGTAACAGACATAAAATATCCAGAGTCTGTGTATTAGATTTTATAACCCAACTCACTCAGTGGGAGGACACAAACCTTAAGTCCTACAAGATTCAAAATTTATTCCCAAATGTAAAAATCGGTGCCCTGGCCGGGTAGCCAGGCAGCTCAGTTGGTGAGAGCGTTGTCCCAGTATGCCAAGGTTGAAGGTTCAATCCCTGGTCAGGACACATGCAAGAATTAACCAATTAATGCATAAATTAGTGGGAAAACAAATTGATCTCTCTCTCTCAAATCAATAAATAATTTTTTTAATTGTGGAACAAAAGAGCTATAAAAGGAATTGAGATTGTAACTATTTTTACATAATATTAGTGTAAAGAAAAAATACCCAAGAGTTAAAAAAATAATTCCTACAAAAGAAAGTTGCTCAGTTAATAGCTTATGAAGATTTGACAAGTTTCCGACTATAAGAGATATCACCCCTGAATTCTCTATTATCTTTCCTCCCTAATTCTGTTTTTCTAACATATAAGGACACAGCACAAAAATGGCCATTGGAAAACCAGGAAAGGGGCTCTCACATGACACCAAATCTACTGGTGCCTTAATCTTGATCTTCCTAGCCTCCAACACTGTGAGAAACAATATCTGTTATTAAAAGTCACCCAGTTGATGGTATTTGTTATAGCAGCCTAAATGGAATGAGACAGCAGATCTCTTGCCACAACTGGGTCGGTCAGGCTTGAGTACAGCAGAGTTCTGGCTACAACTGGGCTGGTCACGCTTGAATACAAGCCTAAGGATGAGACCTAATAGAAAAGAGGGTTCAGAGGAACCTCTCTAAAATCTGGCAAGGTCACTACCTACATTATTCGGACTTTCATTTAAGTAACTTATTAAACTATCAGATATACCACACCCCAACTACTCCTGTAACCCTAATATCAGAAAATCATAATAATTTGTAACATGCTGTGCCCATGGTGGGTAGTCAAATCATGATCATAAAATCAAATTGTCCAAAATCAAGACTAAGCTAGACAGAATGCACAGAGCTCGTGTCTATCAGCCTAAGGGTTTAACCAGCTTTTTTAATGCTCATCAAATTGCTTAAAGCAAAACCTCCCACAGAGTGATCTCCAGTCAGCCTATCTAATAAGACACACTGCAGTATCTTACAGACATATCATATCAATTTGAAACTATTTATCCCTAGAAGTCATATGTGGAGACATATGTTGAGATTTGAAATTTTGTCAGTAAAAAACTGACGATCTAAAATATTATAATTTGATAGAAATAATTTGATGGAAATAAAATAGACAATTAACAAAGCTAATCGAAAATTGGTAAGATCCCTGAAATATTGCCTGGTATAGAAAAACAGCACCCCTCTTTATGTGGCCCACTAAAGGTCTCCATGGCTCTGATCCCATGGGCATGACATGTTACTTGGTCATCGTGGGACTGAAAAGAACTACCACTCTTGAGCATCTACTTCATAACAAGCATCACGAACATTTTAAGCCCTTGGCCTTAATATATCTCAATGAATTTTAGAGATAAACACTACTGCACTCACAGATGAGGAAATAGAAAACAAAGAAATTAACTAATTTTCCAAATGCTATACACTAACTGAAAGCAGAGCCCAAATTAAAGCCAGGTCTGATTAACTCCAAACTGTTTCTCATTGTAGACAATATCAAAATTGTATTAATTTACTCATTCTTGTGAATAAGACAGGCTTGGGCCTTATCCTCATGGAGCTCACAGTCCAGGTATTTTTATAAAGTAAATAGGTCGTTTATTTTTATATTTTACATACAGCCATATACTCAAAATTATAAGTACATAAAAGTACAGGAATTATGAGAGCATATAAATCAGTGTGTTAAAAAGTTCTCTTTAGTTTCATATACAGAAGATAGAATAGAGACTATATCTATCCATACCTAGAGGGAAGATAGATTAGAGCTAACAAGGTAAAGTTATATGGCTTGCAAGGATATGGTGATAGCATTTCTTCTTTTAAATAAGATTTTATTTATTTACTTTTAGAGAGAGGGGAAGGGAGGGGAAAGAGAGAGTGAAAAGCATTGATGTGGGATAGAAACATCGAGACCAGTGGCCCCCCATTGGATCTGGACCAGGGACCAAACCTGCAGCCCAGGCAAGAGCCCTGACAAGGAATCGAATCGGCAACCTTTGCTTTGCAGGACGACGCCCAGCCAACTGCGCCATGCTGGTCAGGGTGAGGATAGCATTTCTGACAGAGGGAAAACAGATGTGATTGGCCAGGAATGTGAAGGTGTTTGGTGTGTTCTTAAATATAGGACTGGCCACGCTAGAGAACAGAGAGACTAGCCAACAACCCTGGAACATAGTGAGTATTTATTTTCATACTTCATATCTTCTTTATCCTTTATCATCTATCAGGATGTCCAGATTTTTGGCATCTCTGGGCCACAGTGTAAGAAGAGTTTTCTTGGGCCACACATGAAATACACTGCAACACATAATCCCAAAGAAACCTCATAATGTTTTAAGTAAATTTACAATTTTGTGTTGGGCCACATTCACAGCCATCCTGAGCCATGTGTGGCTTGCAGGTCTTGGGTTGGACACCCCTCTCTAGATCATTAGTAATAAGAGAATGATAAATTCTATGTTGCTTTTTAAAGAATGTGACAAGTATCACTTATGATGGTATTTCATAGTCCAAAAAAAGTCATGTGACCATGTCTAACTTCATGGGGACAAGGAAGCATGATTCTAATGTAATGTGAGCTCAGCAGGAAAACTTGACATAGTTGATAAATAGAACTAATGGCTATAATAGAGGAAAATAAAAACATGAGGTGAAGGTGGCTGGACTATCATTCAGGGAACAGGCTACCCTGTCCTGTGTCATCATTGTTTTAGGGACACCATATTAACAGACCTTCACTCTAGAAGATGAATTTGGTGGTTGTGGTGTGAATGAGTGTTCCAAAAGAATGAGAGTGAATGGACTGGAGGGAATTAAGAATAGAATCAGAAAAATCAGTGAGAAACATACAGTAATGATAACTTTAAAAGGTGATATTGGCTAATAGTAGAACTGAGAAAAGAGAGAAGATTAGGAATTTCTTTAGACAGGGTGTTTTGATTTACTGAGGGTGCATGGGGAATGGGAAACAGCCATCAACACTCATCTAAGCTTCTGTCATGAACTAGGGATTGAATGGCCATGATACATACTTAGAAAGACAATATAAAGACAAAGAAAATAATTACTATTTTACCATCAGACACTGAAATGTGTTTTTCCTAGGAGACATCCAAGCTGAGGTATTCAATAGGCAGGCAGATCTAGGTATCTAAAATAGAATCTAGAAGAGAAATCTACGATGAATATACAGATTTGGGAGTTGTTTGCATATAGATGATATTTTAAACCATGCATTTCTATTTAGATGTTAAAAAAAAAAACATATAAAGGAGAAGAAATGCCAAAAACAAGCACTGGTGGAAATCTACCACAGAGAGCTCAGTTTGAGAAATACGAGCCAGTGAAGAGTACCAAGAAGTCATCAGAGAAGGAGGAGTTGAACCTGAACAGAATCGTTCCCTGATTCCTCACCCAGTTACCAGACTTTAGAAGTCTCATGTTAACCCAAAACTTGAAATGTGAGAATCCTGTTAGGGAAGGATGAGAATTCAGCCATCTCTTTTGTATTCTACTTTGCGGTGCTTATAAAAATAGGCACACAGTACTGAGTGGGGCAGAGGTGGTGGAAACATGCAAGGCGGAGTGGAAAATAAGGATGTTAGATTTTTTTCCTTCCCCAATTTTCTACTCTGCCCTAGTCACAAACACATACACTCTTACATACAGATTTCATTTATTATTTTTGTTAATCTTCTGTATGTAGTGAACTGAAATGGGAGAGTTAAACATATTCGGCACTCCACGTGATGCTCTCAGGGCTGAGATACAGTACTATTTACAAAATTTAATTGAAAAGGAGAAAGGTATGAAAATGTTGAATGCTCTGGTGGTTCTCTTCCCAAAGCTTTGATAGTGTGGTTGGCAAGATAACAAAAGGAGAATGATAGTTAAAAGCTACATTTGAAATTCTATAAAAATGTCCATGGTTTGCTATTAAAAACTGCTTAAGTTATCATTGGATTTATTCTGATGTAAAGTTAAAATTATGCCAAGAAAAGGGGCTGATGTACTTTATTATTCTCTTTCCCAGACTTAGAATGAGGAGACCTGAAATTTAATTTACTGTCACCAGTATAGGACTGGCTGTGGATTGATATCTGGTGATAGTTTTGTGTTCCTTATACTTTACATGCTTTATTATGATTTCTTCCACAAAAAAACATAGCAATACCCTGTGTGTTCCAAAAGAGTGAGAGCAGTACAATTACAGTTATCATACGCAATGGACCCCATTAACCAGAACACTGATGTACACTGACCGAGGAGATTGTAAGCATTTCTGCAATCACTTACAGTGGTGCCTTGGTTCTTGTCATTACAGAAATTCATTTCGGAACTTGTGATGAGTGCTGAAACCGATGAGCACCAAAAGATAAAGCATTTTCTCTTGCTGGGCAGCATCGTGACGAGTTCCTAGCAATACCAAGTGCTAAAACATTTCTTATCAAAATGAGATGAGTACAGGGTTTGATGAGTTCTAAAGCCGACGAGTACCGAGGTATGACTGTACTATGTATCCCAAATTAATTCACAGCTTTTACTGTAAAGGAAAGTTGCACTGTTAGTTCCCAAGCAATTGCCAGTAAGGAGTAGTGTCTAAGATTTCCAACTGAGCTACGTGCTTTATCAGAAATTATGTTGCTCCTCCCCGGTTGCTGTAGCACACTGGATAGACCACCAGACTGTGAACCAAAGTGTCACTGGTTCGATTCCCCAGTCAGGGCACATGCCTGGATTACAGGCCAGGTTCCTGGCGGGGGGTGCATGAGAGGCAACCACACATGATGTTTCTCTCCCTCTCTTTCTCCTTCCCTTCCCCTTTCTCTAAAAATAAAATAAATAAATAAAATCTTTAAAAAAATATTTTATGTTACTCTTTAGAAAAAGAAATTATGTTGCTCCTATGTTCCCAGTGTCATATAGTAGGTCCTAAAATAACATTGTTTCATGCAACGTCATAAAATGTTAATGAGAAAAAAAAATTCCTGTACTTCGCACACAGCCTGTGTCTGCATGGGTTACCTTCAGGGACTCTACTTTCCTCCCACATCCCAAAGATGTTCATGTTAGGTGATCAAAATGTCTAAATTGTCCCTGTCTGAGTGAGTGTGGGTGTGAGTGTGCTCTGGGATGGATGGGTGTCCTGTCCAGTGTGGAGCCCCACCTTGTGCCCTAAGTCATCCAGATAGGCTCTGGCCCTCCTAGACCATGGACTGGAATAAGTTCATGGTTTGGAAAAGAATTAGTATCTTCCTTGTTGTTGTTTTTAACGCTTTCTTAAGTGTATGCACAGCTCACATTTATTTTATTATTTAATGTTAGAAGTGTTTTGGGTCTTTATTTAGAAGTTTGTTTTAGAAGTTTGGGTTGTTATTTAGAAGACGTTTTTCTGATCATAAATATACCATAGGAACCTCACTCCTGTTTATATTAATTAGCCTATGGTAAAATTGGTTTATATGTGCATACACTGTTTGGCTTAAAGTCACAGTTCCCAAGAAACTGTTGACTAGGCACTTACCGTACGCTGCAGTGTGCGTCTGTGCCTTCCTCAGCGCTTTCTCATAAGTTGGGGTTCCTATGGCTGTTCCCACTCTCAAGGTAATGTGTTTTAAGCAGGGACAGCCTCTCTTTAATGTCTCTACGAGCCTGCTTTGTGGTTTCCTTCCCCTGACGCACTGACAAAACCGAAAGAGGTGAAGTGCAGCATATGCAGGATCCTGACTCTTCCCAATAAGATTAAATGGGAAAAAACACTGAAAGCTATTACAAACCTTTGCCCTAGCAAAGGTTTGCCAGATATGCCCTTGAATACTCTTTATCATTAAAAAAAATTAACAGCTTTAAAAATTGCTGTTAAAAAGAAGTTTTCTGCAATTTAATTGAGTTGAAGCCCACTTAATACAATTCTTTTTTAAAGACTTTTATTATAACACTTCCTCTACTGTTGAGTGATCAAAAAATCCTATGGAATAGCCTGAGTAGTAATTTTAATTCGGTTCTAATTTGTTAAGTCTCTACCTTCACCCTCCACTGGTTTTCTCCATCTTGTTCCCCTACTATCAAGAGCAGATTTAATTTCTGTTACTTAGCGACTTTTATTTCCATTGGAGTCATGGAGTTTAGTGATATTCAGCTGCAGCTTATCCCAGCACATTTTTACATTATTATTAACTATC